>JAVQKC010043642.1:0-17575 GCA_036025475.1 Philypnodon macrostomus
GTCCCATAGGGGTCATAAACATGGGGGCGCTATAGAGGCATTCTTTATTTGACCTCTGTAATGTGCCTATGTACATTAAGTATACAATTGCCTGGATCAATGTGCCAAAAGTCACGCAATTTATGTTCAGCAGGATTATTGGCTCAATAGTGCAACAAAACATTAATTTGTTAATCGTAGACGTACCAAACTCAATCCAGTTCTGCATCTTCATGATATGTACCTGTGTGCAAAAAGTGGAAAAAGATCCAGCAAAGGCTTTTTCAGTTATTGCATTCACAGTTTTGGCCTCTAATGAATTACTTAATTAATATTAATTGCAGAAGTACCCAAATCGATACAGGTCAACGTCTTTATGGTATGTACCTGTGTGCAAATGTTGAAACTGATCCGGCAAATTGTTTTTGAGTTATCCCAGCTAGGATCTGCGGACACACACTGACGTGATTCCATAATCGTTGTGCCTATATAATTACCCTGCGGCCCTGAACACATCTGACAAATAAGATTGCAGTTATAGCACCCCCTATAGACTGAAAGAAGAATGAACATTCTTCACAAACATCCAGACAAATCAAAAAAGTCAAATAGACCCTTCCCATGTTTGTCATTGTTTGGGGGCAGGGCCTCTTAATTGCTTGTTAACAATATAAAAACCTTTAGAAATCACACAATGTCTGCTTAAGGTGCCAGTTGTGGTAGATGTATGGGGCCGTTTTGCTGATATACACCTTGCTATCGGGGATGACCGCCACAGGCCTCGTTAATTACTGGCATAAATTGTGAAAGCAATAACTCAAAAAGTCTTTGCTGGATCTTTTTAAACTTTTGCACACAGGTACATTTCATGAAGACGCTGAACTGGATTGAGTTTTGTACTTGTACGAGTTTATTAAGCCAAAGTGTCTTGCCCAAGGTCACAGTATAAATTTGCCAGAGGGAAGATTGAACCAACATTTTTCTGCTTAGTGGATGATCTGTCCTACCTCCAGTGTAAGGAACATTAGTGTGATGTAATAATGTTTATTGACGTTCTTGTTGTGTCCCGTGCAGGTACCAGTTGAACCTGTTTGCTCGGATGTGTCTGGACCGTCAGTACTTGGCCATAAACCAGATCTCAAGTCAGCTGCCTGTAGACCTGATCCTGCGCTGTATGTTTGATGACTGTCTTCCCTATAACCTGCGGGCCTCCTTCTGTCGCCTAATGCTGCACATGCATGTGGACCGGGACCCCCAGGAGTCAGTGGTGCCCGTACGATACGCCCGCCTCTGGACCGAGATCCCCTCTGAAATCACCATTAATGAGTAGGTACTTCACTTTTTATAGTTCTAATTCCAATGCTGATATTGCTTACAAATATATAGATATAGATATATAGATAGATATATATAGATATATCTATCTATATATCATATCGTTGTCATGTTTGAGGGCGGGGCCTCTTAATTGCTCGTTAACAATATTAAAACCCTTAGAAATCATGCAATGTCTGATTAAGGTGCCCATTGGTGACACTGTGTGGCAGACGTATATAGGGCCGTTTCGCCGATATACACCTTGCTGTCGGGGACTACAGCACAGGCCTAGTTTGCCTTTGCTACACCTATTGTTTTGTAAAACTATCAGTATGCTGTCTGTGGTATGCGTTGTATTGTCAGGTGCCTGCTAAATCACAGCCCTAGCATATGTCATTCTGTTTTATTAATTGATTATGATGCCAATTTGCAGTTTTGAATATGAGTCCTCTGACACCTCACAAGAGGAGATGAAGAGGAAGTTCTCCCCTATCATGGAGTTTGTGGAAGAATACCTCAAAGATGTGGTCAGCCAACCATATCCATTTGGGGACAAAGACAAGAATGAACTCACACTGGAGGTAATATTCTTTTTCGGAAAGTTTTCTATTTTCTTCAGTTATTGGAACCTAATTCTAACCAGAATGTTGTGTGACCCGGCTTCTGTAGGTGGTGAATCTGGCCCGTAACTTGGTTTACTTCGGCTTCTACAGTTTTAGTGAACTTCTCCGTCTCACACGCACCCTGCTGGCTATATTAGATATTGTTCAGCACCCACTCACATTCATGAACAAACTCAACAAGAGCCCCGAGGCCGGTGAGCTTCCTTTACACAATTTTTTTTTTTATTTGTAGCTGGAGTTATTTTTAGTTGTGTAAATTTGAATTTGTCTAGAATGTTATTTATATTTGACCATATATGGAAACAGATCTAATCTGTTATTAAGTGTAATTAACTTAAAAGTATTAAATGTGCAAACAGGAAGTGCTGATGTTTTGTAGGTAACAATGTCCTGCGTACTATCCATGGAGTTGGCGAGATGATGACTCAAATGGTGATGAGTCGTGGTGTGCCCCACAGCATGCCTGATACACCCCCCTCCCTCCGCTATGCCAAAGGACACTTTATCACTGACAATGAGGACGTGATGGTGATGGACACTAAGCTAAAAATCATTGAGATTCTACAGGTATGTTTATAATACTAACACAAAGATTATATACAACAAAAAGTTATCATTCTGTATCTATTTACATGGAAAGCACTACATATATTGAGGACACGTCCAGAAATCAAATCTGTATCTGTATAAGATATATAGTTTGAGATTTGTGAACCATTGCATTCTATTTTCAATTACATTTTACACATTTTTGAAATTAGGTTTGTAGTAACTGAATTACCGGTATTTTTAAAGAAAACTTATTTTAATAATCACAGTGAATTTACAAATGTTACTAATGTTTAAATTTTGTGAAATATTTTTCCCTGTTAAGTACATTATTAACATCTTAACTAGCAGAAATACATCGGCATTTGATTTCTTCTTGCTTTATTTTCAGTTCATTTTAAGTGTTAGATTGGATTACAGGATAACTTACCTACTGTCCATCTACAAGAAAGAATTTGGAGAAAAGGATATAACGGACAGCTTTATCCTTCGTGAGACCTCTTACAATTTATAAATGCCTCTACTTCCATTAATAGAATATCACACTTCTTTCTTTATTTTGCTTACACAGCATCAGAGCCAGACATAAATGAGATTGCATCCCGGGCTGAAACCATGTTTGCTGGAAGGTGAAAGACAACATTTTAACATGACTACAATAAGCCTTATTGTTTATGTCTATGTTGATTCACTTGTTGTTGATTTTAGCTCAGAGTTGTGTGCTGTGGAGCTGGACGATGAAGGCGGGCGGACATTTTTGCGAGTGTTAATTCACCTGATCATGCAGGATTACCCCCCGCTGGTGTCAGGGTCTCTACAGCTCATCTTTAAACACTTCAGTCAGAGAGCTGAGGTGCTGCAGGCATTCAAACAGGTACACACTCTAACTCCTCTGAATTTGGACTTATTCATAATCAGAGTCTGTGGTTTTGAGTATACTAGTTTATTTGGGAAGGTCCACTTCTCTCCAAACTATGAATCACTGGACTTAAATAAGCATCCTCCAATCAGTTCTCTCCCCGAAGCCAATTCAAAGGATCTGAGGCCCCTGTGCCTGTGCCACAGCCAGGACGAGTATGCTGTGGTTGGGGCATATAGTTAATATGTTGTTAACCAAAACAGTGCGGGGATCTTAACAACAAAAACCTGGAAGCATTAAGCTGGTAGAGGCCGCAGGTCCGGCGACCAGTAAGGAGGCATAACCTGTCAGTGAATCCAGTCCAGAGACAGACACACTTGCCTCTATATGCAGAAATGCAAACTCCACACAGGAGAATCCAGGACTTTCTTGCTGTGAGGCAAGGCTGCTAACATTTTTAAGTGGTAAAGGAAGAACAAAACATGGTTTCACATGGTTTTATAACTAGAAAGATGAAGAAACTCCACCCTGCTACTACTTGTCATGGCTCATTGGCAGAAAGGGGTATGATATAGGATTGGGACGGGACAAAAAAAAAGTGCAGGAGCCTGAAAAGCCAGACTAACTGACCTATATGCACCATGAACTGACAATGACTAGTTGAGACATTGGATTTTGTTGCACATTTGTGCAATGACAAGCAAAGCATCTTTACATCACAGAACAAGACAATTATTTTTTATGCATAAAAAGTACACACAATTTCAGGACTTAAAGAAATACTCTGAATTTGCGTTAAAGATAAATACTCTGATAAATGAAGGCATAAAATGGTCCCTTTAATTTACATTACCCTTATAGACTCAATATAAACATGTGGGGACTGTGTGTATGGATAAGCTAATCGTTCTGCACTATGGCTTCATGGCTGATGCTTTAACACACCCTGATATCTTTATTTCTGCTTGTGTCTGGTGTGTGTTGGTGTGAATCTAGGTCCAGTTGTTAGTCTCAGAGCAGGATGTGGAGAACTACAAACAGATCAAGGCTGACTTGGATCAGCTGCGTCTGACTGTGGAGAAGTCTGAGCTGTGGGTGGAGAAGACTGGAGAGCTGGGGGTGAGGCAGGCCAAAGAGCAGAACATCGAGGTAAGACGGCAACATAAGAAGCTGGCTATAATAGGGGTTCTTGTACTGTGGTACGGGTGTTGTTGGTGGTACACAGGGTCAGTCTAGTACTTGGGGAGGCATTAAACTGAGGGATGCACTGATATATTGGCTCATATTCACAAGGTTGGCGGATATCAGATCGGCCTTTACAGATGACCAATGATAACCGATGTGCAACAAGAATAATTTCTAAAGCCAGTTTGTTACTATTTTTACCTTTTTTCCACTCAACATGTATGTGGTCTACATTTTACATTACAAACAGCCAGAGAAATGAAAGCCAACAGTTATTATATTGGCGAAACAACAATATTATGGAATCACGTGGGGGTTCCTCTGCGTCCTAGCTGTGAACGTAATAACACACAGGAACTTCTGAAGGTTGAAAAAGGGAATCTGGACAAGGTTTTGATTGTTGAAAAGCTTTCATCTGCCAATCCAGTAGACTTCTTCAGTTCTGGTTAGAAAGGTGGGTGAGCTGAGATTATAGGCTGATACTTGGGGGAGTGGTAAACACCTGTTGGATGGGCTGTGCCCTACCATTAATATGCTAATGGGCATCCCTATCAGTTGCTAATGGTGCTCCCTCTCTCTATTGTTCCCTAGTTTCAACTGAAACTCATCTCTGTGGTCTGCAGTAAACTAGTTTCTGCTTTTATTTTTGTTCTTCAGTATTGTTTTGTACACTTTAGGGAGGTTAAATCTGAGACCACCACCTCTGTTGTTCCTGTGCAGAGCTCCAGGAATATAGCCTTAATAGCCTAATGGCCCTTACAAGTTTAACTGCAACAAAGCCTGGCCTGCATCAGCTTTGGATCCTTCTGTTTCTCTGAGCTCTTGCCGGTCTGTAAAAGCATTTACTATAGCAATCCATGTTTTCTCACAAGACAAGTCTTCCGTGGACAGAGGTTGTCCCCATTCTTGCAAGGCTGTTTTTAAATGAGCTTGATCCCAGGTTATTTAGACATCAGATCGACTCCAAAGATGCTTAATGAATGATGAACAGCACTTTGGCCGACCTTGCTGTTTATTTAAATAGTATTGGATTGGACCATTGGCTCACAGGGAGATAAGGTATTATAATCCACTCAACATGCTCACAAAATGGCTCCAGTCTGTGTATCTTCAAAGTATACACTATACAGTATAACTGCTATGATGCTCATAAGACAAAACACAGACCAGGCCTCTTCATACTTTGACTTTTGTAATGTATCGGTGTTTAGTTGTATCATGGTCAAACTTGGCATTGCATTCAGAGCCATTTTAGCACCATTCAAAGTGCATTTAAATGAACTTATTTAATGTGTGTATAAAAGATTGGATACAGTATGTGGTTCATTGAGGAAAATGGTCAGAGTCAAACATTTGCCACATACTTAGTGACAATCCTTTATGGTCCCATTTCAGCAAGTGTGTTGAATATGATATAGACCCTTTCAAAATGTATAAACAAAAAGTTCTAAATTCTGGAATGGAAGCAACTGGAAGCAAGACCATAATACATTTTCAATGGAGAAAATTTGCATTAGTCACAAAATATTGCAACCCCTTTGCCACATGTATGTAATGCCAGAGCTTGGTTAGCATTTTGACTGGAGGCAAAACTCTTGATTTTTAGGTTTTACCAAGTGCATACAGTAATGTTGAAGACCACAATAGTTTTTTCATTGTATGCTCAGAAATATTCTATCCCTCACCACAAACACTACTTTTTTAGTAAAGTTAACTCACTTTTGCTCCAGTCGCCTCCATTCTGGAATTTTGAACATTCCAAATGACAAACATTTAAAGGGTCTATACCCCTACATGATAATAACTTCCTCGTGGATAGTAAGTGCATGAAATGGCAGAGAGACCACCTGCAGATGTCAGGGGTATATGTTGTTGGTACTAAATCAAACTACTTGTTTTTATCAAATCAGGTTAAATGATCATTGTTTCAATCATGAACACTGTTTATCACATCATTATATCTGACTGTCGGTGCCAAACCTTACTCCATTCCCTATAGTCAAATATGTATCTTCTCACGGGTGACTGGAGCCTCTCCCAGTAACTATGGGCCTTAGATGGGGTATACCCTGGATAATGGCCAGTTGCTGCAGGGCTGACACTAAGACATACACAGACAGACAACCATTCACTCTCACATTCATTAAATAAGAGCAATTTAGACTGACCAATATCTTAGCAAAAAATGTCAACCAAAATGATTGTCCCATTATGTTAACTAATATTAGCTCACGGGCCTCAATCAGCTTTCCCACGACACACTGTCACATTCTCAGTCATGCAGTTAAGGTATTCACTGCCTTTATTATGATTTTTTATATTTTTTGTTGACCTGTAGAGGACCTGCTGCAATGCTTTCATTTCTACACAAACTGTTTATTCAGCTGTGTATCCTTCAGAGCCCATATTGGACCAGGTCTAATGTAAAGGTCTCTGCTTGAACCTGGGGCCTCCAGATGGCACTGCACAAAGTATTATCATACACTGTTCTCAGATGAAGTCGTGGGTAAAACGTACTGTAGATGGGTGTTTGTTTGTATCATGTATGTTGATTTTCAGTTAAGTTGCATTAATAATGTTAATATTTCACCTAAGGCCCATAGTTGAACATTTTGGATTCTACTTAAAAGGTGACATTGCTAACTTAACTCAGAAATGATTATGCACTGTTCAATAAATAAAATAAAAGGCAAGCAGAAAACTGTGTGAATGTGTTGAGGCGTGTCAGGTGTCAGTGGGTCCACACGGGGACATAGATGGATGAAGGGAAGGAACAGTGGTGTGGTGTGGATGTGGGAACCCTGTGTGTGAAAGTGTGGCACGAGGAAGCAGGAAACAGCAGGTCAATGGGACACAGTTACACTCATGGCTCTGCTGAATAAAACCACACATCTGCTGCAATCATTTCATTTTCTCACCACTTTTTAAAACACAACATACATTCTGCCATTGATGGGAAAAATAATAACCCCTCATATGTTTTACTTGTCATGCTCTGTTTTCACTTGTGGACTTCTGACAGAGACTGAACCAACAGGAGACATTATGGTCAGGACTTGAACTAGAAACTTCTGTAAAAGTGCCTCAAAGTGCAACGTCAGCACTTGAAGCTGGAAGTCTCAAAGAAGCCTGCTTCCATTTAGCTGCCACTAACTTATACCAACAACAACATGGGCTCGGCGATGCCCTGATGTGCAGATATTGTTGCTGAATCGTAATTCTACAGGGACCATGTCCACTGTTAACAGCATGATGAAATCATTTGTATAGTCTCTGGTAAGTAAAGTGGGTGGTGGGGTGTTGTTTGAGAGAGAGATGCGTTATTCACCAAATCCTCTGAAAAACACGTTCATCCATCCATGCTTATGTTCTTTACCTGTGTGACTGCACATCATAGAAAGTGCAAAACTGACACTACAGCGATCTAATCAAATCATTGTATTTATGAATAAGTACGTTTTGGAATGTGTTGAATGTTGAACACCACAAACATTCAATCACATGATTAATGTGAAGAACACATGTAAGAGATTTTGCATGTGATTACAAACATATCCTCAGCAGGTTTTTGTTGAACGAATTAGTCAGTCAATCACTAAAGCTGTATACAGCAGTATCATGTTGAAACAGGGTCACAATTTCAAACCATCTGGACAATTACCGCTCTGCAGGACAGGCAACAAATCATGTGACTTTGGCACTTACAACCTGCCCTGTGTTCAGTCACTGTCATCTGTAGGTTACAGACAAAAACAGCTAGTGACACACAACTAAAAAAATCTACATACAAGTCAATGATTTGATTTGGGGTGAATGAAGCTTCCTTCAGTGTTCCTGTCCAACTGCTTTTGAGCAGGAATTCATAGAAAGCAGTTGCCATAAAATAATGGTTTACTAAACTCTTTGATACGTAGTCCTATATTCTTAATTCACTGATCCTCTTCTAATCGCTTAGATCTTTGAATATAGTAAAAAAATAGTAGACACAATAAAAACTGACAATGACCAAAAGAGATTATGTATTTGCTACAGTATCTCTTATTTCTTGACATAATGAAAGCCATGAACACATTGTGTGTGTGTGCGTCTGTGTGTGTGTGTGTGCGTGTGCGTGTGTCTCTGTGAAATGAGTTTGATTTCCTTCCAGACAACAGCAGGCCTCATGAGGATTTGTGAATGGCAGTAACAGACTGGTTGAGATGCCACAGTCGACCTAGGGCAGAGTAATGTAGCGTCTGAAATTGTGGCCTGAGGCTCTGCTGTTCCTGTCTGTGCCGCTCATGATTCACTTCAGCTGCAATAATAATACATCACTGCTTTATATGTTAGTTTGGGCACAAGGAGAGAGAGGGTGAAACTAGACTTACATACAGATTCAATAAGATATCAAGCTTCAAAACTAAATAAAAAATACAAATAAGGATTTAAGACCCTGATTCTTCTAGTTCAGTATGCTCTATCCATTGACTCACTAAGCTAGCATACATTACTTCACCATTAAAAAATGCACTAAATACTTGTTCCTTGTACAAAAAAATAATAATTACAAAATAATTAGGCGCAGGTGAAAAACTCAAGCGCAGAGCTCCACTAAATCAATGCCCCTATTGGTAAAGTCTGTGAGCCAGAATCAAACCAACACAGTATAAGGTATCCTGTGTACTCTATCACAGTATACAATAGTAAAGTAATTATTTCCTTCTTTACTGACCCCTAGTGGATTGTGTTGATATCTTTGAACCTAACTTGCAATAGCATTACAACCCTTGTCTTTGATGTGTTAGATCCAGATGGTGATCAGGATCCATTTCAAAACTAGGAGTTCTCTTTTTTGGTAAAAGATAAACAAACAAACAAACAACGAAACAAATAAAACAAACAAACCAAACCACCATAACTTTAGGTGGTGGTGATACACAGTAAATTAATACTATTTTTGGTCCAATTCTGGGTGTGTGAAGGGCACTATGGGAGTGGTTTTATTGAAGGAAAAATCATATACATAACAGGATTTTATCCAAGAGGAACTTCCTATAGAGTAGTTAAAGGGGAAGTCATGTTTTCACAGCGCCACGGCACAAAGACAATGAGTCAATAGGGATAACGACTGAACTGTGTGACTTGGTTTTGTTAATCCCATCAGTGACTTTTATGACTTTTAAATGTCAATCTCAGAGCTGGAGTCAGTCTTTAAATGTAAATTCACCTTCACTGTTTATGTTATACTCTAGTGACCGTATAACCAGGCACTGCCGGTCCAAACTGCCATTCATCTCACTGATGCCAAAAGTACATCCCATTGATTTGAGATGGGTGATACAGACTCACTAATAATAATGTGTCCTGTAATAAGTTTAGTTAAAAAAAGCTTCAAATTGACTATCTGACCCTGTTTTTAATGGTGGCAAATAGATTACTTTACCAGCTACTGCTTCAGCAAATGTAGAGTATAAGACAAACTCAAATGCTTTCGGTTCATTGTACATAAATATAAAATGGACTACTATGACCCAGAAAGAATAAATATGCAGACAATACAACTCATAGAAGAAAGAGCCAACCAATATAATAATACCTGGCCTTCAAAAAGTCAAAGTCTATGCCCCAAAGGCCTTTCTGTGGTCAGGTTCCAGCAGGGGGCAGTGTGTTCAAGTTTCTTGTTCGGTTACTGACGTCAAGCGAAAAAGACCTTGCATTTATTTCTTTAAACCTCAATTTTATATGAGACTTGTTTATACGATCCCATAAAAATCCCTTATATACAGTGTATATAATCTATATATCCCACATGGCCATGCAGCTGTGAGAAGAGTTAGATTCATGGCAGGCATGTTGTGTTCAAGTGTGAGTTTGAATCACTGTTTCGTTTGTTGCCGTCACAAGGAAACACTTTTGTTGATAATAACTTAATATTGTTTATGTGCAAATGAGAAACAGGACATAACTTGTGTAGCATGTTCGCAAGTGTCAAAACAAAATGATCAAAAAAAACCTCCCCATCTCTATCCTTTTACGTCTTGCCACAGACAGTTAAAATTTTACATGTCCTCTTCTCACAGAATCCCAAAACTATTCTGCCCATAAAAATCCAGACTCGTATGGCTCCCGTGGGTGCCCTGAAGGAGAATTACTGGCTCGGAGACAGTGATGGAGGATCCTTGTTTTCCCCCTGAAAAGTATCAGCAGGAGGGATATGCAGCTAAGTTTGATGTGGCAGGGTGGTGCGAGTCAGGCCTTGTTAGCTACATTCTATTTCTTCTTCACTCAGTAAACCTGTCACAAAATGGTGAAAAAAACGAAAAGCACATTGCCTTCACGCCAATATGAAAAAACAACATCCCTGCAGGGAACAGTTGGCCACGTAAAAAAACCCATCTGAAACCTCGTAGGACATAGTTTCTCAATTGTAAAACGGCATTAGTCATGTTTGTTACTTAGAGTACAAACTAGGATCAACTTTTATGGATAAACTTTGCTGGCTTTTGTCAAGGCTACAAATATTTTTGCTAGTATATTAAAAGTGGTTAGAGTGATTCAAATAATAATAAATCTAGATTATTCTCTGCCATAATACTGGCCCGGTGTCACAAAGAAAAAATATAGTACCCAGACCTGGACTCAAACAAAGGATCTTCTAATTAGCGGTCAATGCTGAGTGAAGTAATGGATTCGATTTATATTGCACTTTACAAGGGGCTTTCATTTTGAGTCCATTATTCACTCCTTTTGTAGCCACACTTTCAGAGTGACGTGGCAGACATTCTCCACCTACGGCCTCAACAACCACCACCAAACACCAAACACACAACTGCATTAATTTAATGGCAATGTTGGTGAAGTGTCTTGCACAAGGACACAATGGCAGTATGCACAGTTTCAAGCACATTCAAACCATTAACCCTCAGGTTATAGGGTTATTCCATTGGTCCTATATCCTGTAATCATACATTATCATGCATAAAATATCTGGATCCAGATTGTTTACCAGAGCTAACAAAATTAATGATATCAATTAATTTTCAGAGGACCTATATTTTTAAAGAACATTTTGCATGCAAATTTGGAAGTGCATAGAACTCAATATTTGTGCAGTGTGAATAATAATTGCTGACCTGAATGGTGGTACGGTAATCATTTCTCTCTCGTGTCCGCTAAAGTTACACAGTAAAAAACAGGTCTACTATTATGAGTAGATTTATGCTCTTAAAGCCAGCCCACAACACGACTTTGAAAGCCTGTGGAAGGTGTCAAAGTACGTTGTCAGTCACCACTGTAGTACTGTTGCTGCCTCATGTAATTATATTTACGTGAATAACAATTTTGTTTGTGGTCTAAAATTAACTACAACTGTGACAGATTCTCGTAAAACATGTCACAATCCCATTTATTTGTAAAACCTGTTTGCTCACCCTTAGGGCCATTTATATATATATATATATATATATATATTTACAGTATGTGACTGTGATGTGTACAGTATGTGACTGTGATGTTTTATTTTGTGTCTGAATAAACAACTAAAAAAATCTAATCATGATGTGGATTCTACCTTTAGAATCCATTTGGAGGGCTAACACTAACTGGCAAACACGTTTGTCACCCATTGACTATGGGTAATGTATCCTATTCTATACAGTATGCAGTTTGTTTATACATTTTATAAACATAACTCTAGTTCGTTCTCCACACAACACAAGCAATGTGGCCCGGGCATTATCAGCTCATAATTGACCCTGTTAACTGTATCGCTTCAAACATAGCACAATCTTCAGATCTGCTCGCATGCTCAATTTGAATGCACAGGGTGGATACGGCATGTTTTCCCTCATGAGGTCATAGGTCAAACGCAGTGAGACACAGAGGGCGTAGATAAATGTATGCAGTATGTAAGCTGTTTAAGGAGTGACTCACTCACACACATGCGGCTTTATTGTTACATTGGGACATTTGTTATTGTATTTACCACATTAGTCCAGCACTGATACTGACCTTATTGTTGCATTAAGTAAATATGCAGACTTGAAGTGGATTTACCTTTTGGCTTTGACTGTGGATGTGTCCCATGTTACACACTATACTTCTCAATGATAGTACAAACGTGTTTTTAGAGCAATATTGGCTTTCTATATACCTGGTATCTGTCAGTGCAATGCATTTTAAATGACACCATTATACATAGTTAATTGAGTCTCAACCAAAGATTTTTAATTCTGTAACACATTTTATGCAATATAAGGTATAAGTATATAAGGGTAGGAGAGTAGTGGTTTGTTCATACTACACTTGTATCCCTCTTAAGAATGAATCTGTTTGGGCACAATAGCTGCCACTTCCCTGTCAGTCAGCACCAGGTCAACTGTGGCCACAGGAACAGCTTACCACCACCAGTGTGAATTTAGTGTGAATGAATAATGGATTCAATATTTTATAAAAGTGACCTCATTTCACACATTCCGATTCTCACTAATAGTGCAGTGCATACATGTTTATATACAATATTAAATCTGGTGTCTGTCGAGATGCATTTTAAACTGGGCCATTATAGTTAAGTATGGAGTATCTTCAAAGACGACGCTCAGCACTTTTGCAGACCACGTCTTTCTACCGCAGCTTTAGTTTTAGTGGAAAAATCGAAATATAAAACAATGATGGAAAACTTTTGCTACAGCCCGACATGTAAACGTTGAAGAACTGTGTGTAATTATGTTTGCTACAATGCTCTGTTACGTTTCGTGTTTGTTTTACTGAAAGGAAACCCAAAAGGCTCCACTTTAATTGTGTGGTTAGTTTATTTTATTTGTAGGCAAAACCCTGTTTCTTCAAGCTTAGATGATGTTCGCTGATATCTTCCCACGCACCACTTTGTGCACTTGCAAGTCTCCAAGAAACCACTTCTAAAATATAAAGCCA
Source organism: Philypnodon macrostomus (assembly GCA_036025475.1). Classification (NCBI taxonomy): domain Eukaryota; kingdom Metazoa; phylum Chordata; class Actinopteri; order Gobiiformes; family Eleotridae; genus Philypnodon; species Philypnodon macrostomus. Next base: position 13,423 of record JAVQKC010043642.1, read on the forward strand.
TCGTGACACTCATTCCTAGTATAAATCCAATTTGGCCGTACTAAGCAGTAATACGCGCTGCCACTTTGTTGTGTTTAGAGAAAAGGATACAATGAAATGGCTTTTGTGCTAATGCCAACCACTTTAAGTTGCTTAACTGGCTTGTGTGGACCAAGCCGAAGCATGAAAACTTAATGGTCCGTGTACTGACAAATAGGCCACAGTCATGCAGGCATCTCCCTCCCACCTATACAGTAAACCATATAATACCTCTGTCATGCAAGAGGAGATCGACTAACACAATTTTAGATTAGGATTATGTTTTTATTTAGTTTTTACATAAACTAGAAGTTCTTGATAGATATTCAGAAAGGCATTGGCCAACTTACAATGGTAGAGATACAGTGGCCGCCTCAGACCAGGAATCTTAAGGGTTAATACGAAAGTGACAAGAACCCACTACATCAACAAACCAATCGTTTCTTGTACTGACCCCTTGTGGCTTCCGTATCATAGGCCCCATCTTGCACTGATACAAAATACTAAAATCCTGGAACCGGACGTTGTTTTTAAATTCACTTTTCTGACCTTTCCTTCATTTCTGAGTCATTAGATAATAAACTTCAAATTGCGATAAAACTGACATCTTTGATAGCCCTTGAATTTGATGGCAGCCACACGCGTCAAAAAAGTTGGGACAGGTCCAGACATAAAGATCAACGTAAGTTGAACACAAACAACGGCCAATGTAGACTTTGAATCTCTCCTACCATCGTCAGTTCAGTCATGCAAGGGCAGATCCAATAATGACAAGCTCAAGCTGACAGACACCGATGACTTGCGTGTCATTTTATCTCACTCTGCAGCACCGGGGCCTGTCTGTGGCAAACATGGATTTCATCATTTGGTCTGAGTCAGAGCGTGAGTGTGTGTGGTAAGGCGTCACGTCTCTGGGCTCGAGCAGCGTTTCTGTGGTGTGACCAACCAAAAGAACCCACTGACCTTGCCATCCTACTTCAACTTCTTTTTACGCTCACGGGGGCCAGCTTTCACCACATCTGCCAAGGAAATACTTGAAGAGACTAGCTCGCCTTGAAAAATGATATCATGATGTAGACCTCGCGCATGTATGTTTGTTGTATTGATCATGTGCGTCATAGGTCAGCGCACCGCATTATGCAACCACTATGTCGTCCAGGTGAACTTTACAGACGTGCTCCGCTGTCAATCATTAAAAGGACTACGGTACATGTAACATACATTTTTGTGCTGTTACACAGAAATATAGACATGATATACTAGTAATGGTTTCAAATGTTTTCTGTAATTTTAGCTAAAGCAACGATGTATATAAACTACATGAAGTCGCCATTTTGGCCTCACAGTAGGTTCTATTACCGAGCAAGACAGCCGAGCCTTTCTGTGTGGAGCTGCACGTTTCTCCTGTTTCCCCATCAACACTCATATTAGGCCCATCCTCCAGCTTGGTACATCCTAAACAAAATGAGTTATTATTGACTACCGATTACCCACTCCCTGCGTATATAAAGTGTATTGAGTGACTTTTGTGCATTGAGTATTATGTTTTTAATGCTACTAAATGGTCAAAAAAAGAAGCAAAAACTCAACATTTCCACCATGACTATGGAAAGAGGAACAAAAACCGGTGACTTTTTATGACTACTGCTTTTTACTGTCGCTCCATAAAACACATGAATAAATATGATCAGAAAAATGTGTTCTACAAAAATAATCATTTGAATCACAAACTTGGAATAACAACATTCTGTGCAGAAGTCAGAAATACAAACTCAAGGTTATCGGTGTAAAACATCAGTGTTTTTTGAGGTCTATAGGTGACAGTTCTAGTTCCTGGTTGCTCTGGCCTCATGGTGGTTTTTACAGCTCTGTGGTTAGTGCAGCAGACAGCAGTTATCAACAGTCTGCTCCCGTCGCACAAACACAACCCACTCACGGCCCACTCACGTCTAAGACAGATACACTCAGGTGACCGCTTAACACACTACACTCATTTACATGGGCTCTGAAATTAGGTATAGCATATGTTGACTTAAGCCGCACCAACTGATTTTGTGAGTTTGAAATTTTGAATGATGCACTCTCCTTTCAGCTTCCTCTCCTTCCCTTTCCTCTACCACAGTCTCACACAAGTCAATAAACAAAACACCAGCCCATTCACATGATTACCCTTTATTTTTTCAGATAAATTCTAGTCTTTGATAGATAAAAGATGTCTTGACCAATCAAAACACCCCTGTCCCATGGAAGCTTCCTTTGGAGACCCCCTCCTGAGGGTCTCGGGGTCTCATATTTTCTCTGATTACTTCTCTTATGCTGCGTACTATTGACTGGATAATTATTTTTTGCTCAATTACAAAGTAAAACTAGGCCTGTGCCGTCATCCCCATCAGAGAGGTGTATATCGGCGAAATGCCCCCTTACGTCTGCCCCATACGTCTGCCAACAGGGTATGACAAACAAGGTCTATTTGACTTTTTTGATTTGTCTGGATGTTTGTGAAGAATATTTTGGCCAAATCTTGTAAAAATTACCTAAAAATACATTCTTCTTTCAGTCTATAGGGGGCGCTATAGAGGTAACTGGCATCATATTTGTCAGATGTGTTCAGGTACCCTGGGTACACTGTGGAGAATCACTGTACCAAGTTTCATTGCTCTCTGCCAAAGTAAGTGTGTCCAGGGTCCCATAGGGGTCATAAACATGGGGGCGCTATAGAGGCATTCTTTATTTGACGTCTGTAATGTGCCTATGTACATTAAGTATACAATTGCCCGGATCAATGTGCCAATATTCACGTGATTTCATTTATGTTCAGCAGGATTATTGGCTCAATAAAAGTGCATCAAAACATTAGTTTTTTGAATTATTTAATTGTCATTTTTTTCGAAGATGTACCAAACTCAATCCAGTTCTGCATCTTCATGATATGTACCTGTGTGCAACAGTTGAAAAAGATCCAGCAAAGACTTATTGCGTTCACAGTTTTGGCCAGTAAATAATTCATTACTTAATTAATATTCATCGAAGAAGTACCCAAATCCATACAGTTTTCCATCTTCATGGTATGTACCTGTGTGCAAATGTTGAAACTGATTGGACAATTTGTTTTTGAGTTATCGCGTTCACAGCTATAATCTGTGGACGCGGACGAACACCGACGTGATTCCATAATACCGTTGTTTCACCGATATAATTACATTATGTGTTCCACACTATACCTTTTGTCCCAACAACTTTGTTATGATGTCAGCTATGGACAGAAAGCAATTTGATTTGTTGAACCAAGTCCGTTCAGTTTCCATGATGACCATGTAGAGAGTCATGAAGTTTGGGTTTTATTAAAATGTATTGTGATCATTGCTAATTCAGTAAAGTGTACAAAGACCAATTTGAAATGAAAACGCATTAACCCCTTTCATTAACATCAAAGCTTTAGTAAAGAACCAGAATCATTACTGTTCTTGGGATTTTCTGTCAACCCCCGAGTTAATGGGCTGTTACTTAAACACAATATAATAGTTATAATCAAGCACACCCTGGGACTGTGAAATGTGCTTTATTACATAGAAGTTCTTCCAATGACAGAGGAGGGTGCCGAGGGTGATTAGCAAAAATGGAGGTCGTGTTGTTTGACTTCATTAAGCTTGTCATTGTCTCATAGGATTCAAACTGAGGAAGAGGAAGATTGTGAACGAGCCTACAGGCGGGATGGGGAACTGCCCTCACCTGGTGGAGGCCATCCCGTGCGAAGACCCCAGCTGCTACGACTGGCAAGTGGTCTCACTGGACGAGTGTATGCCTGACAACGACAAACAGTGTGGCCCCGGAACGCAGAACCCACAAGTGCAGTGTGTCAACAGTGATGGTGAGTACATGCAATAAGTGTTGCACACTTGTATGGACAGGACACGTGTGGTTGATGGTTTAATTTCTGCAAAACAGTTTACATTGCAGTGCGTCAGCATTACCACCGTCATCTGCATTCACATCACTGAACAGGGTGTGTTCTTTTTTCTACACATGGCCACAAACTAAAATAAAAATAACATAAAACACTGTAGCTCCACAGTTTCATTGAAACTTGACCTAATATTAGCAATAGCACATAGCCTGGTATTCCTGTCCCGTTAGC
>JAVQKC010043643.1:0-10636 GCA_036025475.1 Philypnodon macrostomus
TGGAGGAGCAGCGGCTACTCCTAAGGGAGCGCCCAGCCACCCGTCGGAGAAAACTCATTTCGGCCGCTTGCATCCGAGATCTTGTCCTTTCGGTCATGACCCAAAGCTCATGACCATAGGTGAGAGTCGGGACGTAGATTGACCGATAAATCGAGAGCTTCGCCTTTCGGCTCAGCACTGGACTGGACTTTCAAGTGGTATATAGTTTGAATGAAGGGGTGCATTTTAGTTATTATTCTGATACTGTCTCAGTTCTTACCTCAGAGATTTAATATTTTATGACAATTGAGACAAAAATGTATATATAATATAGTAATTATTTACAAATGAAGATTCTGCCTTCTCACTCACAACAGCTATAGCTCGACTGAAAGCAGGAGCAGGTTTAGGAAGATTACCACACTTCATCAGCGGCTCTGCTCTCTCTGTGTCTGGAGCCTGTCCCCACAACTATGGCTACGACCTCCATGGTGGCAGACAGGTGCACTAACCACCGCTGTGCCCCCTGTTAAATTCTAAATGTTCAAATTTTCTTCTTAACAGACCAGTGTTTCTCCTACTGCTCCAGGTAGACACGTCACTATAACATCACGTGACTCCTGAGGAAGTCAAAACACTCAAACTCTGGTCTGTTAATAAGAAAAGTATGGTAATTGCGTTAATGGAAGACCAAATGAATGTCTTCAGGTTAGTAGATGTTAAACCCTAACCTTAAATGCTAACTAAATCCTTATTGTTCATTTGGTTATTATTTTGGTTATTTCTGAATCGTTTCACTGCAAAATACCTTTTCTGTTCATTGAATTAAAGGCTTTTGCTGTCTTCTGTTTTTCTGTCTTTTCTGTTTTTCTGCCCCTCATCTAAATGTCAGGGGCTAAATTTATGTTCTCAGGGGAACAAGACATAAAAATACATCATTCAGAATCCAGAAGCCAATATTACCCATATACCTTTTAGATACAGAGTGCTGTATGTTCCATCAGTCTCTCCCACACACAAGTCCATCTGGTACAGTATCTCATATCCATTGCTATGATGATTTTTTCTCACGCTGAGCTGTCAGATTGTTGCCTTTTTTATTTCCATGCCTACATAACGGCATCTTTGTAGAAGCCGAATACTTAAAAAAGGGCAGATACCCAGCTCCACTTTTATTTCCATCCCGTATAACCGTACAGCACCTTGGAGAGCGTCTTTTCTGTATAGGGCTAAAAAGGAAACACAAACCATTTCTCCATGTGATAAAGTGTTGGCACCGCAGTGTGACAGCTTTTATGCCATGTTACTTCTGAGCAGACAGTGTGAGTAGGCAATAGATCCCAGTGGAGGCACGCAGAGCAGCCCCGAGGACACCGGCGCCCCCTGTGGACTGGAAGATGTGTGTGTGTGTGCACTGTATAAAGGTTGCAGTGCTGTTCTGTGTTGTATTTTTAGTCATTGTTGTTGCACCAATTATTTATTTTCTAACTTATAATAGAATGCATCAGTGTAGCCACGGCGGTGGTGCAGTGGGTAGATGCTCGCCCTTCAACCGCAGGGTCGGTGGTTCGAGTCCCCACCTGTGCACACGCTGTCAGGCCCTCCCGTGGACCCACCACCCGCGGGAGTTACCATAAAGGGCTGGTGCAATGTGGATCGGGCGGTGGTCGAAGGCGGGAGTTCCCTGCTTAGACTGCTGCCTCCACGACCCAGTTTCGGACAAGCGGAAGAAAATGGATGGATACAGGTTCCGGGTTCTTTCTGAAGGGAGTTTGCATGTTCTCCCCGTGTCTGGATGGGTTTTCCTGGGGTACCCCGGTTTCCCCCACCAACATGCACAATAGCATAATTCTCCAGTTAGATACAATGACCAAGCTCTATGGATCAAGATCTGGAGATGGTCCCCTGGCGCTGAACTGCATTCCTGTTCCTTACAGGGACATTGAAGTGTACCATAACTGTATCCAATAGACACATTGTGGGGCAGCAGTGGCAAAGTAGGTAAGTGCCTTGCAACCGGAGGTCTCTGGTTCGAATCCACGTCTGAGTGTTTACTGTCGTTGTGTCCCTGGGCATGACACATAACCCACATTGCCTATGAATGAATATGGTTGTGTGATTGGTGTTTGTTGGTGGTCAGACTGTGGCCCGCCTCTGTCAAAGTGCCCCAGGACAACCGGGTGTGACTGAGGAGTGAATGAATAATGTAATTGTAAAGGGTCTTTCAGTGTTGACAAAAGCTCTATATAAAACTGATGCATTATTATTATTATGACTCTAACTCAAGATTCTTCACACCAGACAACTCTTGGTGGTTAGTGGTGGACAGTCGACAGCAAAAATTCAAGCTATGATAAAAATATTAGCGTTTTTTTTTAAGTTTGAATTGTACCATGAAGAATAGTGACAGAGACATCACAGACAGAGTTCCAGCAGGCAGTAACCCAACATTCATCTAAAAGTGTCCAAACAAGACTGATATATTTTTAAATGGAGCCTAAGCTGAAGCAAGGCTGTGCACAAATGAAATGTTGCAGTTTGCCTTGAGCGTAGTACTGACAAATTAATTATAATTCTTTGCAGTTCCTACCAAAACCAGATTCTACACATGCCTAATACAAAGCACAGATGAGCAGATGACTTCCATACTAACACATGGAAGAAAAACCCTAATAAAAATAATTGACTGGATGTATTCAAGTGCTTTTGACGGATTCCATTATTTATTCACTCTACTGTCAGGCTTTGGTGATGGTAGCTTACTTCTGGAGCCACAGCTGAACTGAGACGTGGCAGCCATACCAGTCTTCCATCTTTTCCAAAGAATATACCGATAACAATTGCACATTAAATTCACATATTGTGGCAAGATGGTGCATTGCCCAAGGACACGACGAATTGAACCGCTAACCTCAATCAGTGGACGCCATGCTTTCTCTCTTGATCGACTGCCAACCCAAAAATATTCCAGTTATAAAAGGTAGTCTATTAGCATTTGGGCAAACCCATTTTATGTTGGTGTGTATTGGCTGATTTTTTAAGCGCCTTCATGATTTGGCTCCAGATGTGTCCCCTCCTCTCCCGGGCATCAGTACAGTGACCCCCCCCCTCCCCCAGACCCGGGAACATCCATCAGACTTGGGGTTGGGGTGGTCTGAGCAGCACAGAGAATCTAAATATGGTGCAGTGGAAAAATAAGGGCAGTTTTAAAGTTGTGCCCAGTTAGCATAAATACAACTGCTCCTTATTCATTCACACCCACAAGTCACACCACAGCCACATAAAAGGTCAGCGTTCCCTAACAATACAGACGATTCTAACTGTAACTAAAGCAAATTTGGACGATGATAAGAGTATGATAATGTGCCACAAAAGCTTACAGGCCAGGAATTGTGTCACTTCCAAGCCAAAAGATGCAAGGGTTGTGTCAGGAAGGGCATCTGGTATTAAAAGGTAAATCTGATTTGTTGTAGTGCACTAGAGGGTGAATGATTTGCAAACAAAAAAAAATCCCTAGTGGTGTTCTATAGCATTTCTGCATAGTTAGTTTAGTTACATTTTACAGACTGTCCTGATGTCTATAGTATCCCATGTTGTGCATCAACATTCATTTAATAGCAGCTGCTATAGAGTACCACACCTCAGTCAAGTAGTGTGGGCACAAACAACAGATAACCTTCTCCGGACAGAATGCCCTTTTGGACTCCATTAGTCTTCCTCTTGGATTAGGTTTTTGTCTCGGCCTGATAATACTGTGGCATCCCGAAAGTTTACTTCAGCTCTTCTCCGAATACTAACTTGAAACGGTCTGCACTGAAGGGAAAACCCTTTTACATCAAATCATTATCATATTCTGTGATCATGTTCAGTACTCTACACAACATCTTAGTGATACTGAAGTTCAAAAAATGTGTTTTAGGAATTAAAAATGACCTCAACATCTCTGAGAAAGCTGTGGAAAACTGGATCAGGTTTAGTCCTATAGTTTAGGTCTTTTTTTATTTCTGGTCAAACCTAGATTACAATCTACATTAAACATGGTTTAGATTTAGATTTAGAGAGGCATCGATCCAGTTTTTTTAGTCCCAATATCGATACTTGGGCTTTGAGGACAATATCCGATACCCACCAACACCCGATACCCACTGATACCCGATACCCACCAATACCCGATACCCACCAATACCCGATACCCACCAATATCAATCTAAATACTAAAATAATTTACATTTCTTTTCTAATTTTGTGGGGAAAAAAAAATGAACAGTCAGTTTGGGGTTAGTCTTGGACTGGTTTAGTTCTATTTCAAACCTGATTTTGTCCTGGTTCACTATTGTACGTTTTTTTATTACGTCTTATATTACAACATTGACATTACCACTAGCCACACACAGGTAGATTTCACATCTGGCTAGTAACACAGAAACAGAACAGGAAAAAACAACAGAAAACATTAAAAACACTCAGAAGAATACTGTTCTGGCTAGTGAAAACATGAATTGGCTAGTAACCATTTAAAAGGACTAGCCACAGTGTCAAGCCCTGACTACAAATATGAATTAACACTTTAGTCCTTGTTTCCTTGACCTCCGTGCTGCATATGACCATCATCCTTTTATTTGTCTCTCTCTCTCCACTGTTGGTTTTCCAAGAAGCTCACCACAAACTAAACATGTCTTCCACTGCGGTTTGATGATGTCATGATTGTGTGAGAAAACCCATGGACATCACTGGAAGCATGTGTGTGGCTAGAGCCTCCAGATTAGCACCATGAAAAACTGAACAAAACTGATTCCAGTTTTCTAGATTTTTTTATATGCAACCCTTTAGTTAGCATTTATGATGTGTCCTTCTGTAGTGTTTAGGCAAAAGGCTGATGTCAAAAAGCCATTTAGACGCTCCTTGGGAATGTGCTGTTTATATTCTCAGAGCATTAGCACAGTAAATTTAGATGCAAAAGCTGGTTTCCCTTATCATTGGACTGGATCTGGATCTAGGGTAGACATGCTCAAAGTGCAGCCTGGGAGCTGTCATAGTACTTAGCAAGACTTTATTTGGTCTTTAGCTTTAAAAAAAAAATATATATATATATATATATATATATATATATATTGTTTCCTGTTTTATTTTGTTACGTTTGATTACCTGCCTTTCCCCAATGTGGTTCACCTGTGTCTCAAGTATATAGTCCATGTGTTGTTTCCTGTTCGGTGTTGGTGCATTGTGTGTTTTGTCTCTCGGCATGTGTGTTCCGGTGTTTCCAGTTGCCCCAAGTTGCCCCAAGTGAATCGTAACTTTCTGGACTTCCTTGTTGTGGTTTCCTGATCTGCATTTTTTTTGGGTTCTTTTCCCTTGTTTAATCCTCCTCACATGACAGAATGCACCAACACCGAATCGGGGAAAAACACAGGGACTATATACACTTGAGACATCGAGACCCAGGTGAAATAACACATTGGGGAGTGGCAGGTTCTCAAACACGTGGGAAACAGGAAGCAAAACTAGTGACTAAACATTACAAAATAAAACAGGAAACTAGCGGATCATGACCCTTTTAAGATTCTTTTCGGAGTCCCGTCCTCCATTTGTGAGAGTAAGTTACCTATACGGAAGTCCCATGTCTTTTAACATTGTAGTGCCCTCATGCTGTTGCATTCAGACCCTGTAATTACCCAATAGCAATTTGTCGGACCACGAAACAATGGTAAACACTGGTGGTCGATACAGCACTCAATTGCTGCAAGAAAACTAACTGACCATCTCAATAGTTACTGCAAGTCTGTGAGGCTTAACGTTAACGCTCTGCTGTGTTTTGACCAAGAGCGGGCCGTGCAGCCAGGGCAACTAGGCACTAGGGCCCCAATAATGACTTCAAACTCTGTAGCCTATATTATTTGGGGTTTCATGGCTTTGGATATTGAGGGTGTAGAGCTGAGTTTAACATCCACACTCCACCCCACTCCCGCCACTCCTCTGACCCCAAACCTCCTGCCCCTCCCTTATAGGACCAACCTCCTGTCCATCCTCTTTAGGACCAACCTCCTGTCCCTCCCTTGTAGGACCAACCTCCTGCCCCTCCCTTGTAGGGCCAACCTCCTGCCCCTCCCTTGTAGGACCAACCTCCTGTCCCTCCTCTGTAGGACCAACCTCCTGTCCCTCCTCTGTAGGACCAACCTCCTGTCCCTCCCTTGTAGGACCAACCTCCTGTCCCTCCTCTGTAGGACCAACCTCCTGTCCCTCCCTTGTAGGACCAACCTCCTGTCCCTCCTCTGTAGGACCAACTTCCTGTCCCTCCCTTGTAGGACCAACCTCCTGCCCCTCCTCTGTAGGACCAACCTCCTGTCCCTCCTCTGTAGGACCAACCTCCTGCCCCTCCCTTGTTGGACCAACCTCCTGCCCCTCCTCTGTAGGACCAACCTCCTGTCCCTCCTCTGTAGGATCAAGCTCTGAACCTGGGGTGACAGAGCATTCTCCGTAGCTGTACCCCACCCTCTGGAACTCACTCCCACAACCCATCCGTGACCTCTGACCTCCCCACCTTCAAAATACTTCTTCAGAACTGCTTTTAATGTTTGATATTTTTTATTGTATTCATTTGATTACATTTTACAAAATTAAATATTCAATTCTGAAAATGTGCACTGGGGCCCCTCACCTGGCCATAGATAATCTTTGTTCAGATGTTGCTGATGGTTGCTGATGGTGAAGGTAGCATGGTGGATTATGGTTCCAGTCGGTTAGATGGTTACCCAATACCTGCCCTTAGACAGGCTTGGACTATGAGGTGTACAAGTGCGTACTTGGACTTTGGTCACGTAAATATAACTTACAATGCAAAACAATATCTGATTTGACTCTTGAATATTGTTCAAGCATTTGTAAATGTTTGAACAATTTCTTATTTTAGAACATAGCTCCAGACTAGGTATTATTGAATTACTAAACATGGATAGAAAAGGTCAGAACCAGCAACAAGAACAATTAACATATAAATCAAGACTACACTAGGCTCAAAATGTTTGTGTACATTTCCCTGCTCATGTGTGTAGCTTCTTCAAGGTTTTAGTTTTCCTCCTCTCTCTCTTTCTTCACTGGGGAACACTGTGTCTCCTTTAATATCATTTTTTTCAATCCCAGAAAGCTGCAGGGACTTTGGACTGGGCCCTGTCTGCTTCCAGCTCGTACCAAAGAGAAAGCTGGGAAAATAATCCACAGTGTTGTGTTATAATGGCTGTCGTGATCATAGCCTCCGGTCCCGTTCGGCGAGCTGCCAGTGCAGGCTCTGGGTTGTTACTCCGAACTTCAGCAGTATTAGGCTGTCTGTTTGTGTAGAGAAGTGGAAACGGCTGAGATGTGCAGAAAAGAAAATGTCTGCCGGGTATGTACTTTAGTCAGAGGGGTTTCTACGAGGACTACAGTTATTTCATTCTCATTTTCAGACATGGTATCTGAGAGTTTAAGCACTGGTTCATCTTCACTCTGCGACTGTATATAAATGTCCTTAGTCAAATGAAGATGGGCTTCTATATAAAGATTTATGAGATACGTGTCCCTCAAAAAGAGTGCGGTACTGTCCCACTTTTGGGACCCCTTGACAATGACAAACATATTGCCAAAAGGGTCTGGCTGCAGCCTTTACCACCACATATCTCCACCACCAAGTATCTCCACCACCAAGTATCTCCACCACCATGTACTTCCACCACCACGTATCTCCACCACCACGTATCTCCACCACCAAGTACCTCCACCTCCAAGTACCTCCACCACCATGTACTTCCACCACCATGTACCTCCACCACCATGTACCTCCACCAACATATACCTCCACCACCATGTATTTCCACCACCATGTATCTCCACCACCATGTACCTCCCCCACCAATTACCTCCACCAACATGTACCTCCACCACCTTGTACCTCCACCACCTTGTACCTCGACCACCATGTACCTCCACCACCATGTACCTCCACCAACATGTACCTCCACCACCTTGTACCTCCACCACTATGTATCTTCACCACCATGTACCTCTACCAACATGTATCTCCACCACCATGTACCTCCACCACTATGTATCTCCACCACCATGTACCTCATGATGTACACATGGACACACTTAGTTAATAGTTGTATATTTTCTAAAACTCAAATGTACAGTCTTTAATGCATATTTATTTTTGTATCTGGCCACTTTAAATGATTTGACCAACCCCCAAGACCACAAGTCCTTTCAATGATTTTGAATTGTAATCCTGTTGTTTTTAAATGCCTGCCTTAAGCCTTAAGACTTGTTTGTTGTTGCAAGAATTAGTTAGCCATATTGTATAAAAATTATGGAAACGTAAATGTTTCACAATAGAACATTGGTTCAATTTTCAATTATTTACAAATATTTTTTCGCACTTACTTCAAATAAAGTGGGTTTTCACAAAAAATTTTGAATCTACAGTCTATACACTAAATTTTAGATACAAATATACAGTATATATAATCTATAATAAAAAAAATCTAATCACATAAAATAAAAAATACTGAGATTCAAACCCAGAGGCTCTCAAGTACTGCCTAAGCATTTGATCCAACTGAGCCACAGGATCAATTGACCAAATGGCTGGCAGGAGCCCTGAATATATGGCTAATGTGATTGCTAATGTTTAAGGTATGTCAACACAGAAGACGGGAGTGCCCTCAGCAGATGTGCAGCAGGTTCGTCTTTTTAGGGTTCACTCCCTCACTCCCTCACTTCCTCCCTCTCTCACTCTCTCACTCCCTCACTCTCTCACTCTCTCAGTCTCTCACTCCCTCCACCGAGGAGAAATCATTATGAACTCATAATCTGCCTAATGCCGCACCGCTCCAACCTTCAGCTCAAATGAGAATCTCCATCATTTACATATCTATTTAATTTCCTGTGTTTCTCTGCCCTCGCGGCCTCCTCCCTACCTCCTCTCCTCCACAATCAGACGTTTTTCAGGTGCCATCTCACATTATTTGCAGCAGACGTGGACTGAAGCGCAGATATAGAAGCATGTCGGGACAGAGGGTGAGAGGATTAGGGCAGTGATCAGAGAAATGAGGGGCTCACACCGGCCTGTGCTCACTGCTCACTTCAGCCGCAGTAATTACACACACACTAGCATCGCTCCACTACCTCCACCGACTATATCTATGTGTGTGAGACTGACACTTCACCCATCAAATAGGGCCTTTATGAAATATCTGCCATCTTAAATTGTCCATAATAAAGCAGAAATTGCCCTAGCAGTGAGAGAAAAGTATTTTAGATCTACTAGTAATTGAAGTTATGTTTATATCATGCTAAATAGCAGCGCTAACGCTAACCCGGGATGCTACATTGATAAGGCTACATTTTCTGCTAATACAAATCATCCCAGTGGATTTTTCACATGTTGTAATGTCTAGTGGTCCATAGGATGGGGGCGGGACTACTGTAACTATTGTGGTGTTGGGAGCTTAATTTGTCTTTGTAACAAAGGGAGCAGCCTTATGGGTTTTGTAGTTTTCTTTTGTAGTCCTGTTGTTTTTCTATTTTGCTTCCTTGTTTGCAATTAATAGTTTTATAGCCCTGATGAAGGCCTGGTACAGGTCGCAGAATGTTGGCTTTTTAAGCAGCCATTGAAATAAAGACCTTGTGTGTGTTACTTTCTTTGGAGTGTTTCATGACTCCTACGTTATACCATGGAACATGACCAGACAAAAAATACACAATTTCTGATCTCCGAATGTTTGCTTCAAGTTTTTTTTGTGAAAGGGAAAGGGTGCAAGTCATTTTGGGGGTATAGTTAGATACATATACAAGTTAAAATAAGGGCTATTGTACTATCATGTGAAATTAAAGATTGCAATAAAATAAGCCTATTTCTACATTTGTCATTTTTTAAAAGAATTGTACTCTCTTTAGGGCTAGAATATTGGCAAAAAATATTTCTTATCAATTTAGAGGTATTGACCAAAAGCCGATCTCCGAACATGGGGATAAGTCTAACCCATAATTTACACTGAATCCGTCGCATCTCCAGAAGCATTGAGTTGTAAACACCGAACAGGAGAACTTGTCTGATCAGCTGTAGCCGGTCTCTGTCCTTTCCATCTGCCTGGAAAGTGCTTCAACCTCCGCCTCTGACCTTCACTAACTCGAGCAGAACTTGGAGCGGCTCATAGTAGTGTGTGTGGGGCAGGCACACACCAACAGTCACCTGTCAGCCTCTTTATGATGATGTTTATGATAATGTTTATGGTAATGTTTTTGATGATGTTTATGATAATGTTTATGGTAATGTTTATGATGATTATGATGATGTTTATGATGATGTCTATAGTAATGTTTATGATCATGCTTATGGTAATGTATATGGTAATGTTTATGATGATGTTTATGGTAATGTTTATGATCATGTTTATGGTCATGTTTATGGTAATGTTTATGAAGATGTTTATGGTAATGTTTATGATAAATTTATGATAATGTTTAAGATAATGTTTATGATAATGTTCATGATGATGTTCATGATGATGTTTATGGTAATGTTTATGGTAATGTTTATGGTAATGTTCATGATGATGTTTATGGTAATGTTTATAATGTTTATGGTAATGTTTATGAGGATGTTTATGATGATGTTCATGATGAT
>JAVQKC010043648.1:0-12631 GCA_036025475.1 Philypnodon macrostomus
GCATTATCCACATGTTCCCCTGATGAGATGCACTGTAGAGTAAACATTTTAATTTGGACCAGTATTTGTACCAGGCTAATGCTATATTATACTTATAAAAACAACTGATATTATTATGAATTTTATGTAAAAACGTGTTGTGATGGAGATGACGTTGCGTGATGGAAATTACATTTTCACACAGGCCTATACTGGGTGGTTCCTATCACTAACGACATGCATTGTGATTGTTAAAGGGTTTGGAAATGACCACCAATAAACATACTCTTGGTTTTTCAGATATTTACTTGGATGTTTTCATCACAATGTTTCACATGTCTCACATGACAACTGCAGCAGTTACATGAATACAGCTTAAAAATGATATCTAAAAATGTGTGTGTGATGGAAATGATGATGCCCCCTAGGGACAGGTGTTCTTTTGAGAAAAAATACTTAATTCGGTAATATATTTTACAAATACTTGGTTTAATTATTAACTATTAACTATATCATATTTAATGTATGACAAAGGATTGAATTGTTTTAATTAAAAAAATAATAATTGATCTTCAATATTTACCCATGGTGTCATCTAACTGTAGCAAAAATAATAATAGTTTTAGCAACTTCTCCATTTGTTTATCCTCATGCACATCCAATCAGGTCACTACCTGAGGCGGGACTACAAAAGTGAAGCGTCCAATCAGAAACGTGTTACTGGACTAAAGCCTGTCACTCAAAGGGAGTGAGAAAGGGAACATGCCGCTGACAGATGACAGAAAGAGGCTGAGGAGTGTGTCTAGAAGAAACGGCCACATGGACCGGGCTGTAGTTACAACCAAGCCCAGGGGCACACATGAAGGGAGGCACTCAGCCGTGCGATGTATAATAAAAGTAATTGCACACTGACATCAAACGTTATACCACATCCAACCGGCCAAAAAGTACGACTGCCCATTGGGAAAAGTCCCGGTGCTCCTGATTATTTACCACCAGCTAGTGTCAACCTAAACTACAACAAATAGCATGATGACATCTTTATATGCACCATTCATTGATTTGAATTCTGACACATAACTAAGAGAATCTGCTGTCCTGCTGTTTGACTACCACTCCTAATAAAAACAAAAATTACTCTAATTAAATGATCACGATTTCAATTCATTCATTTGGGCATGTGTGAAATGGATTGACCCTATAAGTGATGTCATAATTTTTTTTTTTTTTTTTTTTTTTTCAAGCCCTGAAAACCAGCACAAATGGTTTGGTCCTGTCTTGAATCAGGAACAGGTGAGTGATGTGTGTGTGTTAATCCTGGTTTATTGTTTAGTAGGTTTTAAATTTAGCCCACGTTTTTCATATTGTATCTCTTCATTAAACAATCATTCTAAATAATGGCAACCATACTGCAGTTAACATCTATTCTTTTGCTAATATCATACAGTATTTATTTTATTTCATGTTATACTTGGTAGTCCTAATCACAACTTCCACCTCACCACGGCACTTTCTGGTCTCTGTACCTTTCCATGTACAGAATTTCAAGACACGGCCAGCAGTGCGGGAAAAGAGCTTAAGTTACTAACCTGACCGGATTGCTAGTGAGAGACACTCGAAGAGACTCCAGGCAATTAAGCAGCTTTTCCTCCGTGATGCCAGAACGCAGCTCGTGGACATATTCTTGGGATGAAAGCGTACACTCGTGCTTGCTGTTCCTAAGTCCACCCTGCAAACAGAATAACAACAGGGGGGTTATTAGGGAGACGGCACACTGCGACCCGGACATGTCACAGGTACTTGATAAATGAGCAAAATGTGAGTGGGGAAAAAAAAAAGACAAAGAACTTTCAAAAGATGAGAGTCTGATGTGGGAGCTTGAAAATGAGTCAATTATATCAGATATGTGTAAGAATGTGCCCTATTAAGTCCCGCACACATTCACACACAAACGTTGTCATTGCTTGTCCAAATGTAAAGTGACTTGCCATTCACCTGGGCAGCATACATAAGCAAAATAGAGGCAGAGGTGTATGTGTAATGATGGGAGATGGAACCATTTCAATATTAGGGCGGTGGTTGTAAATTTACTCTGAGTTTAGTTATGTTAATGTGTAACTTTAGCTTTGGCATTTCTACCGTGGTTTGAAGGATTAACTGCGTACGTATGTTTGTAATTTGGTTAGTGCCATTTCCCCTTTTGTTGGTATAGTCTTTTTTTTTTCATGTAGGGTTGAATGCAGTTAAAATTCATTACAGTAAGTGGCCGTACTAATGCATTGTGCAAAACGACATTCAAACCTTGCAAGCATGGTTAGTACAAGCATAAATGAATGATAAAATAAAATAAAATGAGTGTTTTTGTTCCGGGAGGAAACTTTTCACTACTTTTCTTCCTAATCAGCCGTGCCTGTAATAACATACAGTCCTGACAAAGCGCCAAACGCAGACTTTATGTGTTATCTGAGGCAGCTCATAATCACAGTAAATGGATTCTTATGCATAATCTCCAGTGAGGGCTCTAGGGAAATGCCTACACAATCAGTTTACCTATTTGAAGCAATATGCACGCACACATCTAAACACTCACTCAACACAAATAGAAGTTACCACAGGATTATATTCAGCCTGGGCTTGATTTCAAACTACCCAAGTGACTGAATCTATTACTGTCTGACACAG
This sequence comes from Philypnodon macrostomus, assembly GCA_036025475.1. NCBI lineage: Eukaryota > Metazoa > Chordata > Actinopteri > Gobiiformes > Eleotridae > Philypnodon > Philypnodon macrostomus. The sequence goes on from JAVQKC010043648.1 coordinate 2,662, forward strand.
TGTCCATGTGGTCCACAAATCAACATAAATCTTCAGGAGCACAAATCAAATGGATTTACATAATGCAATTGCACTGCTTTATTTCCTAGACTGGTTGAAGCTACAACTCCATACCTGTGCTAAATTAGTCATTTCTCAGGTTCTGTTGTCAAAATGAGCTACATTTCAGGTGGGGGTTGAGTCAAGGTACCATATGCAACAAAATGAGGGAGCGCAGTGCAGAAACAGCATCAAATATGCCTGAAACAGATTGCTAGTCAAAACTCATCTGTGTTCATCCCTAGGCTGCTGCTTCCCCACAAAGTGCACTGTGCTAATAGGCAGTTTGGGAGGTAATAAGCTAGCTCATTTGTCTGGAGAAAAGAGAGGCCTGCTGATCTTCCGCAATGCACAGTCAACATGAAACAATCAGGTTTTATATTTAAGAAAGCAGAAGGAAAAGTCAGCAGCTTAAATATGCAGTGTGTGCGAACCAATGCGGGGCAAATGGTGGTTCAGATGCAGTTAATGTAATAGGGAATTCACTTTGAAGTATTGTACTAAAACTATGCTTAAAGTAGTTTTGACTATTTATTATGTCAGTATACCATCTGAATTCTATTACAAAAATAAAAAAAATAAACATACTGTACACTCGCTGGCCACTTTATTAGGTAGACCTTGTAATTATATGGTGGCACCCAATTGGGTCAAATGCTGCTCTAAAGCAATTGCTTCTTCTTCTTTGGCAGTCAGAGACTTTTTTCAGATGTAACTGGTTTTCTGAGTCTCTGAACTCTGCTATCCACAAGCCATTTTCACCCATTCATCCATTTGCATGCTTAGTTTGAACTTCAGCTGGTTTGTCTTGAGTAAAAATACCTAATAAAGTGGGCAGTAGGTGCATTCCTCTGTAAAGATACAAGCAAAAAGTAAATCCCTCTGGTAATATTTTGTATTATTTTTCTGTGATTTCTCTTCTTCCAACACTAGTACCATTCATCCATCTCGTCTGCTGGTGAATGTGGATGGTTTTATTTGACTGTAGGCAGCTATAAGACCTGAGGGACACAAATCAGAATCTTTCTTCCAACATTTTTTTACTTAACTTTTGAAAAACTCACTGCCAAGGCAATAGCAATTAAAAGTGTGTCAAGAAAAAAGGCCATATCAACAACTGCTAGAGATTTAGTTAAAAAGTGTTTGCAAGAATTTCAAGGTTCAGCTTCCGTAGTGAGGTAAAACTGCATCTTTGTACGACATGAAAAGAGTGCTGCTTTTAAGTTCTGAATGAGAGCGTTTTCTTATAGATTTGTTCAATTGTTGCTTAAGAAGTTCTCTCGTCATTGTACAAGTACTTCATTTAAGTAGTAGTGTGGTTGCTACAATCGATCTGCACAGGGACAAATTTTATTTTATGATAAAAGTCAGCGAGAGTTTCTATTGACCACAAAAGCCTAACAGAATCAGCTGAAAAATGGCATCTTTCATCAAGAACATTTTTATTCCTTAAAAGCTTGTGCTATTCACGAGTATAAAATGATTTCGCAGTCACAAAAAGTGGGGGATATGATAACAATGCCATGTAGTATGTAAGCCAATGACATACAAAGGGACCCGCTTATGTTCCTATCATATAACCCAACATTCTGTACCTTGTTCCATATTTTTTCCTCAATGCATACCGATGTTGTGTTTTGTTTCTATCACACATTTGTCGGTAATCCTATATGCTGAGGAACTGACCTTCTCAGGAGTTGAAACAGCTTACTAGGTAGACGGGTTAAAAAAAATGCCACTTTGCTACTACTTCCCATTGTTTGCATTTGCTGTAGTAGTGAAGAAGGTCTGGCTAGCAGGGGAACAAAGGGCCTTAAAGGGGCATGCACCTAGTCTGAGTTTTTTCAACACAGTGACATCAACAGCTCCCAAAAATGACATTATATAAACATTTGATAAACTATAAAGTTTGAAATGCCAATCTAGAAGTAAAAAGCTAATAAAAAAGTCTTGGTGTGGGTAGAATAGAAAGACAAACACATTTTTAATCTCCCCAGCCCGCAGTAGTTCACAGCAGCAGGCTTTCCATTGTTTGTAAAGACTGTAGTAGTGAAGTGGTGTGGCCAGCAGGGGGAAAAAAGGCCTTAAAGGGTCCTGCTAAGCGGAGTTTTTTTTTCAGCAGAGAGACAGCGAACACATTTAAAAGAGTTCTTCCTCCGTATGGGTGTAGGAAAAAAAAACAACTCCCCATTTATTTATCTCCCCAGCCCGCAGTAGTTCCCAGCAGGCAGCACCACTTTGCCCAGAAACGCTCGAGCTCTGGTTTCACCGCAAGCCCTGACCTCTAAGAAACCAGAGCCACTGACCATAAACTGCTTTTTCATGACCCTCGCCCAAATTAATGGAATCTTTTGGAGATAATATCATCATTACACCACTACACAGAAACAAAGTCGAGAGCAGAGATGACTTTCCCCTCCCCGCTCCCTGCCCACAAAAATGGCCCTAAATGAAGGCAATGAGCAAAACAAGTCTCTTGGGAAACAGTGCAAGGTAGGTCCGGGAGATGTTTTTGCGGTATGGGATGAGGTTATATGGTGGGGTGAAAAAGATTGGGAAGACAGTGCAACCTCCACAGTATAGAGGACAGACTTCTGACCACAGCCGCCAAGCCTCATCTCCTGGCCGTTTATTGAATCTCCTATTTGTCGATAACAGTATTTCCTGCCAAAGAAAATAGTGCTGGGAGCAATTACTTCGGCGAGCCTGTCAATTTTGTCCAGGGGGGAGGGGTTAAGGGAAGGGGCGCATCAAGGCTGAAGTCTACTCCATCACCTGCGTCAAGAACTCGCTTTGGCCTTGGCATAGGGAGTCACAAAGAGTGTTGTGGCTTCTGCTTGTCGACACGAATAACATGGTGTACCAGAGCTAAGAGCAAGGTAGATTGAAATTCAAAAATTATTTATTCATTTAACTAATATTCACAATAAAAGACAACAGCCAGGTCGCGGTATGGATGCAACAACTCCAGTTTACCACCTCTAATGTGGTATGAATGAATAATGCAATCAATTGTAATGTGTCGTTGAGTGTCCAGCGCTATATCAAACTTAACTTTTATGATTATTGTGTTGTTGAAAATCTGTACCAGAGAAGGGCAAAGAGACAGTGGCACGGCGGTCGAGGCACGTCCACATGTCATCTCCACCTGTAATGAGCTCATAGCATGTTGGCAGCTTTCTCTGTGCCCACTGCTCAAGCTGGAAGACTGATATGTATTATTCAGCTACTTTGTCAGCTTACTGGAAAACCACATGGCGGCAATGTGTCTAGAACTGGGAGAAGCCTACCCTCACTTCAAGCTGTTTTTGCTCTGTGGAAAAAAGAAAAACTAGTTTCTTAGAGCATAAAGTGATGAGGAGGTACAATTAGGCAGTGATGCACGAACAGAGAAGAAACAGTGTTGCACTTCTGTCTCGGCAATTCATCACAGTGTGACCTGAGCATACAGCAGTCTTATTCTTTGGAAGGCAAGCATGAAAGTCTTGTTTCATTCAAAGCTTTTGTATTCGCTTGAATGCGCTTTACTTTAATAAAAAAAAAACTGTGCAGAGTTCTTTTAAGTGCCTGACTCACCGTATAAATAAGGTCATGTATGTTCTTCGCATAAATGTTTATGTTTTAATTTGATAAGGCCAACAAGGAGCGGAAGAAAATAACAAAATAATGTCAACAACTGATGCCTGATTGGATGAAAGTTTTATCTGAGAGGATAGCATAACTTTACCAGTTAAATAGGAGACCAGGGCTTTCAGAGTTGTCTATACAAAGAGGAATTGAATTTCATTTGGGTTTTACTACTGAGATTGTGGGCACTAAAACACATCAATGTATTTTCATTGGTAAAATTGTTTAGAATACAGTGGGTAAGAATACCGTTATAATCACACACATACCATGAACTGCATATGGAGTGTCAATCAACTACATTTTTCCTATAAAGTAATGAGTATTTTAGGTCATCCACAAAAGGACTGGCAAATCGTATTCTTTCCTGAAGTGTAATTAAAGAAACATATTAGAGCACCCCACTGGTGTCTGTAAAAATATACAGATACAATCTGTGCAATTAGAGCATATCAAGCTGTACGATAGCCACGTTATAACTTAATTTCCTGCTCATTAGAGGCTGATAGATTAGTTGCAAAAAAGATAACGCTACAATTACAGTAGAATAACCCAGTCTCTAGATAAAAATGCATTTTCTTTTAAATGTATATGACCTGTGCACTGAGCAGAAAATATAGTTAGCACATGACAAGTCCAAACATACATGACATGTCATGTTGTATAAAAACATTAAAGCCTACATTTAACACTACCTAAAGTTTGGCATTTGTCTGTGGCAGCAGTGGGAAAAGGTCAACGGGAACACGGATCAGTTGAGATGCTGGCTGCTTGGACAATGAGTTTTCCCTAGCCCTACTTAAAGGACAGAGTCCTGCTGCCGGTAGATAAGACATTTCATCTTGCCACCAGGGCGCTGGGCTGCCGGCTCAGTGGGGGATTTCCCACCAGACCATGTGGCCAAGCATTTCACCATTTCCCCTCCTCCTTCATTCTACACCCCATATTCTCCTATCCTATCTGCAGCCTGTCTCTCACTTCTTTAAACCCTGGGTGACAGCCACAAAGAAATATGTGTATGCCGGTACACACCAGGGGTTTTTTCTTCTTTCCTATTCCTTTCCTTCTATCTCGTGCGTGAAAAACATCTTCAGACAGCTTTATTCTTCATGTCTGGGCAAATACAACTTGCTGATAACATGGACACAATTAGGCCTTAAACACTTGGAGTAATTAGGCTGGTGGCATTGCATCTTTTGTCCAGAGGAGACAAACAAGGCAACACACTGTGGGGAAAACAAAAAGAAACAATGAGGTATTAGCCAGTAAACAGCTTGAAAATAACTGCTCTTTTTTGCAGAAACCACCAGGCACTGGCCAAAGCATCATGTTGACTGTGTTTTTGTCTGTGAACATCCCACTGGTCCAAAAAGAAACGCCAAGCGACAACAGCAATCAGAAAACCTGAAGATATTGAACAATTCCATATTTTTTAAAACAACAGTGATGGCGCTTGGAAAAGGCAATTAAATTACAAAAACGGTGTATACAGTTTCCAATGTCCAGCAAATTGAAAGGTCAATCCAGGAAGATATATCCAATAAATGGGCCAGCCCAGCCATAGACTTGAATATGAGATTTATTTATTCAAGACTTCTTACAAGGATATGTTTTGATTACGGAAAGGCCGTGTTCTTATAGATAGATTTTAAACTTTCAGGAATGAAACAAGTGCCTTTATTGTCCAGGATTTACTTGGCATGTTACAAATAAATAAAAGATTACACTCTGCTTGCAAAAATGAATACAAAAGATTGGTACAATGGGTCGATGCAATTTGACTACTGTGTCAGCAAATTTTCTTTCTGACCTTCTGACTAGTACTCGACTACCACTAAAGTCATGGCAAAAGACACTTCAAAGTCAGGTTGTTTAGGACACCATGACCTATTACCACACTAACAAGATGTTTACCCCGATGTAACAGTTCACTTTAGCTTGATACACACTAGACACTACAAAATATCAAGCTGGCTCTGATCCAGATGTAGATATAAGGGAGCCAATAAACAAGCCACCTCAGCAAGCTATCCTGGCATTAGTCCCTCAAACTAAAGCTGAACTACAATGGATTGTGATGCACTATTGTTTTTATGCAGTACCCTGGGGCTTGTGGTCATAAGACATACATCAATCAACATTGGTTGTATCAGAAAACATTCACTCAATCAATGCTTGTTGCCATTTGGGGAATTGTATAGGGGATTGTGGGTGCTTGAAACATAACCCAGCAACTATGGGCCTTAGGCAGAGTGCATCCTAGACAATAGACCTTTTCAAAGTTTGTAAACAGAAAGTACTAAATTCCAGAATGTAGGCGACTGGAGGCAAGACCCTTAATACATTTTCAATGGAGCAATTAGCATCAGCGACAAAATACTGCAAATTAAGATAGTTTTAGCAAATGACAACCACTCTGCCTGGTTAGGAAACATTAGTGAATGTACCTCACACTGTATGATTATTTAAAGTACCCATTAGTAACAGACTTTTGGCTGGTGGCAAAATTCCTTACATAAATAAAATAGTTTTTCATTGTATACTCTATTCTATCCTTCACCACAAATCCTATTTTTTTGTAAAGTTAACTCACTTTTGTCTCCAGTCGACTCCATTCTGAAATTTGCAACATTCCATATGACCAACATTGTAAAGGGTCTATAGCCAGGTAGTTCTAACACACAGACAGATAACATTCACTCAACTAAGGGACATTGAGATAAATTTACACACATAGGTTTGGTTTAAAGGAACTTGGAAGACCTGTAGAGAATCCACAAGAAGACAGAGTACATGCAGCCTGTACTCAAGACTGTGTGTTGGCGGACCCCAGAAAAAACAACTCACATTTTTATAATATTTAGATTAGGTGCCACTTTGAATGCTGGCTTTCAAACCAAAAAAACGTGTAAAATATTGGTCTACTATGTTATCTGGCATTTGGATGAATAGTTGTAGGATGGCTGTCTTCAGAGTTTGTCTCACTGCATTATCCACTTTCTGTTGAGCCTGACTTTCCGGTCGGCTATCTTGACATTTTCTGGCAGAATCCGCTGGAACAATTCAGCAATGATGTGAAGTCATCCTAGTGCAAAGAGAGCAACAGGCCCACATCATGATAATGCTACCACAGACTTTTACAGAACTCTGGACTATACTTTACTATACCTCAGATATCCAAATCATTCTTTTCATATGTTAACTATTGTGGCCCCGTGTTTTCTGAATCGTATAAAACATGGAGAAAAAGTGGTTTTAATCCATGTTTCTATTGTGTAAAGTTTGCGTACGTTTTGATTGGAGTGCTTGATGTGAACACAGACCGACAATAGCAAAGCAATCTCTCATTCTTGCTTTGTAAATAAAGTCGTTTTTATGTTGGGTGGCAAAGCAATTTCTTATACACTCATTGAGAATAATGATAGACTAGTATAGGCATAATACATTTCCATACACAAATGATAGTATGAAAAATAGCTAAATCCAAGAGTATGGCTAATTTTGCACATACAAGTCCACAACACATCCCACAGACACAGATGCTGATGCTCTATGCCTTTAAAATCATTTACAAACCTAAAAAAAAGATTTTTTTTATCATTATCATCAGAAACTGAAGTCTAGAATCCTATAGATTTATAGTTCTCAATCGCCTTGACCTGATTGTTTCTGGTTAACCTGTTACGAATTTTGCCGTAATGCTGTTCTAGGTTTTAAATTGTCAGAAGCACTACACATGGGTTTAATATCAAACTATGTCAAAAACTTTAAACTGTTTCAGAGTTTCCATATCTACCGCTCCAAAAACCAACAGAATGAGAGCGTGAAGCTTATTGTCTATAGCCACTTAGGATCTTTTGGAAACTTTTGGCCTTGCTGTATTGATTTCCATAGAACTGGAACAGCTTGCTTGGACAATTCTAGTAACATGCACAGAGAGTTTCACCCAGCCAAAACGTGCTGTGGGAGTCAAACAGGACTTAAATGTGATGCTGTATGTGGATTTAGCTGAAGGCCATTAAGACTTGCTGCTAAATAATGGCTGACAATCAAGATGACAAGCTTGATCATTTTTAGTGCATTTTACGTTGTGCGCACCAATCTGTGCAAAGGATAAATGTTGTATGTACTTGCTCGCGTGTGTGTATATTTTCAGGGCGGTGAATGTTTGTGTGTGGCTGGTGAATATTCCTCTAAGCAGTTCGCCTTGTGCTTTGCAGGACTCATGTCTGCACTGAATTTCAATGACACCTCTATAAAGATAGGAGCAGATGTCAGGCAGCTCGCTGAAAATCAGGAAGAAGAGAGTGGGGAAAAAATAGCATAAGTAAAAAAAAAAACTGCACACACTTGCTGCAGAGAAGTCTTACTTTATAAAGTGTCTGTTTGCAGCAGGATAGTTACACAAGTACAAAAACTGGGAGTGCTGTAAAAGATGCAACATCAAAGAAAGAGTGTCCTCAAATGAATAATAAAGTCGGCACAAACAAACAAACAAAGACTGTTGATGCATGATAAACTAGAGAGAGGAAGATCAGTTCATAGACAGTTTCTTAGTTCTTAGTATGTGAAAACTGCTTTTAAGGCAATGTGCCACGCTCCCACAATTTTTCTTCATCACTTGAAGGTCATCATATTGCAACAGACAAGAAAAATACACTTTATGTATGTACACATTTTCAACTGCCAGATAACATCAAAAGCTAATTAATACAGGGGTGCAATCAATGCATTAAGTCATGTTCAAGAAAAACCTGCTGAATTGCCAGTATGAGTGCCAGTATGGGGAATAGGGTGATTTAAGTGACTATGAGCATGGCATGGTTGTTGGTGCCAGATGGGCTGCACTAAGTATTTCAGAAACAGCTAATCTACTGGGATTTCTTTCTGCTCTAGTGTTTTAAAAGGAGTATTCAGTGAGCACCAGTTCTGTTCTGTGAAAGACTACTAACTCCAACAGCCAAGGTCTGCAGATGTCTAAATGCACAAAACATCAAACCTTGAAGCTGACGGGCAGCAGAAGACCGGACCTGGGCCATTGTATTATACACAGGGTCTACCTAATTGCGTGGCCAGCCACTGTACCTTTATACAATGGCATTCAAGCGACAAATAATGCCAAAACAAAACCTGAACTTTAAAAAGTATGTCACGCCATTTTCGGAGAGCTTGTTTTCCCCACACACCCCGGTGTTAAGCAGGTAGAGTCACCCAGGATCTCATTTAGCTGTTCGCCGTGGTCTCTGCTGCATTGATTGCGATGTGAAGGTCTAATGAACTGTGTGCTCTTGTCTCCAGCACTGGGAACTGGGTCTACTCACTAAAAAAGTTTGGATTACAAAACAAGACATAGCTTTTGAAATGTGTGTCCCATTTTATCCTGCTTCGTCCTTGTTTTGCAGCCTCTCCATACGGGACTGACCTTGATGAATCATACATAGGGCAAACACACTATAGAGGTGAAAGGTCCAGGTTAGCCGGATAGTTTTCTTTTGCAGCAGCTCTTTCCCCCAGTGATCGCCCCGGAATAACAAGCCCACAGTACAAAGAAATGCATTTAAATATGGTGCTGTGAATTTAAAGTTTGCTTGATCATTTTTGTTGACATATACCTCAATAAGACTGAAGAGTTTATTGATCAAAACAGGGCTGCACAATAAATTGCTAAATTATCGCAATATCAACAAACGCAATATTATTATATATTGCCAATATCTAAATATATATGGCAATACACAATTGTCTTTAACATCAATTTAAATGGTTCCTATTAGAGCCTTGAAAAAAATGCATATATATACAACTTTAGCAGCAGACCAGAGCAAATGGAGCGAGTGATTCCTATGTAAAGTCTATGTGAAATCGCGTTGATGTGCTTCTGGAGGTCCCATGTCGTGATAGAGGCGAGAGAGGTGATAAGGACAAAGTGGAAGAGGGGAACGACGGTAAAACCTGTGGGACAGTTGCGGGGCGGGACCAGGAGAACGAGGCAAAAAAGCGAGGAGCCAGGTTTCGCCTGACGTGGGGACGACGTAGCAGAAAGGAGGGGATAGGAGTTCAGAAGTTTCATAGCGGATAAACAAACTTCACTGTCTGTCTGTACGGAGCATTAAAACACATCTGTGTACGTTTATAGAGACAGGAATACTGAACAGATCTACTGTGGAGTCTCTTGAGATGCATTGAGTAACTAGGCCTGTGCTGTCGTCCCGACAGCAAAGTGTATATCGGCGAAAACGACCCCATACGTCTGCCCCGTACGTCTGCCCCGTATGTCTGCCCCATACGTCGCCCCGTACATCTG
>JAVQKC010043650.1:0-10192 GCA_036025475.1 Philypnodon macrostomus
CAGCAGGGCCTTTACCTCCGCCTTTATGCAAGGAGGAACAGGAGGAGCACTGCCAGAGCCCTGCAAAATGACCTCCATCAGGCCACAAATGTGCATGTGTCTGCTCAAACGGTCAGAAATAGACTCTATGAGGACCCGACATCCACAGGTGGGGGTTGTGCTTACAGTCCAACACCGTGCAGGACGTTTGGCATTTGCCAGAGAACACCAACATTGGCAAATTCACCACAAGCGCCCTGTACTCTTCACAGATGAAAGCAGGTTCACACTGAGCACATGTGACAGACGTGACAGAGTTTGGAGACACCGTGGAGAACATTCTGCTGCCTGCAAGATCCTCCAGCATGGCCAGTTTGGCAGTGGGTCAGTAATGGTGTGGGGTGGCATTTCTTTGGGGGGGGCGCACAGCCCTCCATGTGCTCACCAGAGGTAGCCTGAGTGTCATTATCTTCACAAACATCCAAACAAATCAAAAAAGTCAACTAGACCCTTCCCATGTTTGTCATGGTTTGGGGTGGGGCCTCTTAATTGCTCGTTAAAAATATAAAAACCCTTAGAAATCACATAATGTCTGATTAAGGTGCCCGTTGGTGACAGTTGGTGAGTTGTTTGGCTATATATATATACACCTTGCTGTCGTGGACGACAGCACAGACCTAGATTTGACTTGTTTTAAAGACATTACATCAAAGTTGGATCAGCCTGTAGTGTGTTTTTCCACTTTCAATTTGAGTGTGACCTCCATGGGTTAATAAATTTGATTTCCATTAATCATTTTTGTGTGATTTTGTGGTCAGCACATTCAACTATGTAAAAAAAAGTATTTAATAAGAATATTTCATTCATTCAGATCTAGGATGTGTTGTTTTAGTGTTTTCTGAGCAGTGTGTATATATAATGGTGCTCACAAAAGGAAACAGGCTGTGACTGAGACTGCCTCTCAGCTAGGTATAACTATTCTCTGACCTGGACCAAGAAGACCATATTGCCATACCACAAACTGTGTGTAAGTGGCATTTCTGAATTGTGGCTTTCTCCAAGTTCTTAAGAGTCCCCTTCTGCCTGCAAATCTTTCCATATTCGCCTGGCGAGACACACCAGCTCAGTGCCTGTGGATGAGGTTCTGCAGTAGGAGGAAGATAGTCAAGTATAAATAAGACTCAGGTTCATGGGAAAGGTATAGCAGCTGATGACACTCTTGATGGCTCAGCTTCTGTATCCTAACCTGAAAAGGTCACAATCGAACTGTATTAGTAAGTAGCACTTTGAAACATAGTTGATCAACAGCATCTAATTTAGTTACCAGTAAAACCTGTAAGTTATTTGTCATCTGTACTCCAACCCACACAAACGTTCATAAACTCACACATCAGTCAATGCAATTTGATATACTGTAAGTGTAAGGTTAACTTTTAGCATGCACAATATATTATGGAGAGATAAACTTTATATTATATACATTTGTGAACAGAATACACAAATAGTTATATTATAGTGGTAGTAAATGTTATTACCAGTGATGGATCTGACATAGTTGTAGAAGTAACATAGTAGTAAAAAGCGAGTCTGGGCATGCTGGCTGTAAACAAATCACTCGTACTCCGGAGCTCGTGCTTGTGGCTGTGGAAGTGTTTCCTGGAATGGAGCACGGAAGGGAGGGGGTGGCCCTACGTGTTTTTCAAAAATGGACAAACAGTCTCTAGTTTCTGAGTCGACGCGAAGAGGCTATCTAACGCCTTTAAGCATCACTCCTGGAATTAACTGGCGATTATCCAGGATGTACTCAATACCTCACAGCCAAAGCAGCTGGGACAAGGACCAACCCCAGAGAACACTTAAGGACATGAGTGAATATATTACATAATAAATAAATAGTCTATCGGGCTAGCTAAACATAATGAAATACATACAATACTTTGTCTTTTTTTTTTTAAACACACATATCATCACTATCGTCTAATACACTCTTTGGACCATGATAAAAATATTAATTTAACTAATTACAAGAGACACAATTTGACAGCCAATTTATTTAAGAGATCACAATATAAGGACCATAGCCTTTAAAAGTACAAATTAAAAAATCTGACTTTTTTTGTCATGTATTCACACTGATCTGATGGCAGAAGCCAAAAGACTGTGCATTTTATTTACTAAAGAGCCTGGTTACAAAATTTGAATTCTTATCAAATGTGCTTGATTGTAAGATTGTATCTGTATTAAAATAAAAATGTGAAAAACAAACATATTGTCCCACTGTTAGAGTGAGGGAGTCCCATTGGCAGAGTCGACTAAACTTGTGTATGCTGTAACTGTAATACTCACATGCAGATGGACTTCAGCCATGATTCTAAAGTCATTTCAGGGCAGGCACTTACAAAGCGATGCCAGCCAGAAATCTGCAGCTGTTTTCTTCGTTTGTATGGATGAAATAGGAAAAGCAGCTCAGTGAATAAATGTGACAGAGGGTGGTTGTCTGCGTGTGTATGTCTATGTGTCACCTGGCTATTGTCGTATAGGTGTACCCCGCCATAGTTGCCAGTAAGGCTCCAGGCACCTGTGACTCCTAATTGGAGAAAAAAAGTCTAAACCAGGACTAAATCAGCAATGAGCCTCAATGAAACCCAGTCTTAACCAGGGAAAACTCTGTATGACCTTTATCATGGTTAGCTAATTATGCACAAACTGTGTATTTTTGTTCTTGCTTATAGTGCCCATGTCCCTCACCATTTATTATGTTTTCTTTGCAATGACGATACGGATTAAGCCACTAACAAGGCACATCTCTTTTGCTGACATCTATAAGATTGTCCAGTCCCATATGCCTCCCCCCTACAGCGCTGTTATTGTGAAAAGGTCGTAATGGGAACCAGCCTAATGGAAAGCACGGGAAAATAAATGCAAAGAACCAAACGGAGAGAGGTCTGTATCATGTTGTAAAAATAGTCAAATCATCCTTCAAAATACATTTTTCATATGCAAATTACAAACACCTAAGCCCCCCAAGTATGTTCTAGGTTCAGGAAGATGAGTAAAGTGAAAGTGCTGTCTTGGCTTCTCTGACAGCAGATTCAAAACAAATAAACAAAAGGCTAAGCTGCTGACTCTGTACATGAGGAGTGTAGGAGTCTGCCCTGCAACCTTGAAAGGTTTGTGGTTAGTATGGTTGCCGTGACTTGGGAGGATGGAATATTTAAAGACGAGGTGAGAAGATTAATTTACCAGAAGTTGGGAGCCATCAATTCAATCAAAAGCACAAGAGGTCGTATGGTTATTATTGACTGCATTTCCAAAGAATAAATACACAAGGCGCTGAAGATTGATGCTTTTAGAGACTGGTTGTGTGTATACAAAATATTTATATATATAGATCATCAAGATGTTTGGAGATACTGTATCAGTATTGCGGGCTGCTGTATCGGTAGATCAGAATTCATAATATTTTGCAGGCCTTCAGTGGCATGTGTGGGGTTTGGATACATACCAAGCACATGTCAAAAGTTTGCCCTTTCTTAGAAACATAGGTGGGTCACCTCTCTTCAAAGTTCCTCCAGGCCTCCAGGCATCCCCCGCCTATTTGCTCCAACCGTCCCACACAAACCAATGCCTTTTTGGTCCAACTCATCAGCAAGGGTCAGTGAGGTGTAGTAGCTATCCATATAGACCTCATGCCCATTACTCACATATGGCAAGAGGTCATGAATTCGCTTGGTGGCACCGGCTTCACCAGAACATATGCTCTGTAGCCATATGTATCTGTCTTTCTGGGGTTATATTGCTTCAAGACAGACCTCCCCTTGAATGTGATGGTCATTTCATCCAGAGAGAGTGCCCATTCAACAATACATGAAAGTTGTTACATCCCACCACAGGTATTAATATGTTTTTAATTTTGTCAAACACAAAATTTACAGACGTATTACTGATTAAAACAGACACAGAGGGTACTGACTCCAGTTCCTCTAATTGCCACTTGAGGCAGAACCCTTAAAATCTCCCTATAGCCCCTTTTATGGTTTTATATATGTCTCACACTCATGCTCAACAACAAATTGTATTTTTGCAATCTAGTCACCCTACAAGTAACTAATGTTTGCTTACATAGTGGCATTCTTCACACATATGTACCATTTGTTGAATCAGAAACCACTGTCTTTACCACCGGTGTGATAATATGTGCTGGCCATGTGAGACAAATTGTGACTTCACCTGGACCAAACAAAGAAGTCTTTCTATCTGCAAAAATGTACTGTACATCAATGCATTCTTCCCCATCTTTGCATACATGCCAAAAACGCCTCTGGTTTCTCAAGAAGTAAAAGCTCTCCCCACTCTCTGTCCAGACTATTATGGTAAAGCCCTGATACAGTAAACCATATGGACAAAACAAGCATTGCTTTGTGGAAACCAGAAGCCACTCCTTCACCCAGACACATGCACCCATCAAGAAACTGATGATGTTTTTCTCAATGTGCAGTTATCATAGCAATATATGCATCATTGAGGTTACATATATTAAGGTTTTTCTGTTATGTTTTGCAATTTGAATTTGAAGCTACATTATTTAGACAAACCAATGTTTCAAAAATCTAAGCAAACTCACAAAGAAAGTTAACGGGACTAAACCAGGTCTAAACCAGACTTTAATAATGTCTGAATCCATAAGGGGTAAATCGAGACTTAACCAATAGTTAAGTTTGCAGTAGCTGGTTCTAAAGCCTTCCTAGTATAGAGCCACGACTCATCCTCATGTAGACCATAGCAGAGGTGGGAGGGTACGGCATGAGGGGGGGCTGATCTGAACATTAATTGGCTGCATGGACCAGACCCGTGCACCAATCAGATGGCAGCAGTGGCAGCATGAGTGGGGTTGTTTGTCATTAAGACCCCTCCCACCTCCTGAGGTTTAAAATGAGAGGGAGCCTGGTGATTTCTAGAGCCTTCCATCCACCTTTAGGACCTGCCTTGGAGCTTTAAACTGCTCCAGACTTGTCTTCTCTAAAATACCTTTGTAGTTTAAAAGACTTATAATTTTACCATATTCCCCTGTGTTGCCATACAAATTTTGGATGACCATTTCTTTTTTGCTGGACAGGTTCTTCGTCTTGTCTGTCCACTTTCTTCAAATCTTCACCTTTACACTTAACCTTGGTATGTATTCAATAATGAACATGCTTTATATACAATACTATGAATGCTGCATGTTTGTCCTCCTACCACATCATGCACAGCATCATATATATATATATGAGCCAAAAGAGACACAAAAACATGAATGTGTACATGTATATGTTTTTCTGGAGCTGATCTATGTCAAGTTGGGTCACTTAGTGAAAGTGTATGCCTGGTCTAGAAATAGAGTGTGGCATTGCTGTTGGAACTACAGCGGCTAAAGTACTTATGAAGTAAATTGCTGTTTAGTTGTATGTGTACATAGGTTAATTGCAGTTAAATCGTTGATACAAAGTATCTTTTGTGAAATATATAATAGATATAGAATAATACAAAATAAAGCCAATTTAAAGCCAGAATGCAAAAGATACAATAGACGTATGAACTATGCAGAATTTTAAGGTATATTTGTGTTGGTGTTATTTGTGCTGGTGTTGGGATCATTATGTCAAAAACTGTTCCAATCTACGCTTTAATTGTTATGCATTAATAATGTATTTACACATTTACACTGATATGTTTGCATATGTCTTGAGGTTACACTGTGGCAAAAGAATTATGCACAATAAATACAGTGATTCAAAATTTAAGGGAAGTAAGATAAGATGTTGTGTATCAGGAACAAGCTGAGCCACAGATTCTAGTACATTCTACTAGTACACGAGACATTGTGTGAGTACTGTCTGATCCACTGATTGATTTATTTACTAGGTAATTACGAAGGCCACTAATGTTCAAAGTGGACATGAAAAGCAGGTGTGATGCACTCCAAAAACACAGGTTGCATTCTGATTGGCTGTGCAACGTATCATTGGTGTCATTGCTTTTATTGTTAGTTTTACATGATGGATGATTGTTTATATAGATATGAAACCTTTCTGGCAGTGTTCCCAACATAGAGGCTGCTGTTTTGACTTGATCACAATCTCAAAGTGTACAAGACAGCATCTAGAGTAGACCATTGCATGCTCAAATTTCAAGGGGCCCACTGCTAGATGAATACTGCTCCCCAAGATGTACCTCTAGCTGCGCCCCAAATGATGTGGTTGAAATTGCAAGGGGTGGTAGTGATGAAGAAGCTTGAAGCAAACAGTTGGCAGAATGGAAAAGTACTGAGAGTTAAAGATGGGGAGGCGAGTGAGGTGGGAGGGATGTATTTGTAGAAGTGTTCTACTGGGGCCGGTGGTGCTACATGTTTGCCGACACCTGTATGAAAAAAAAATACAGAATAAAAAATTAAGACCAGGAGAGGGAGAGCAAAGGTTAAAGGGCCACTCAAGTCACTTAACAAATAAAAACATCAAAACAATATTTTTAAGGTCATAGGGTTAGGCTTCCATTAGAGGCATTGTTCAAATCTGACATGTTTATGGGTTTTCCACACATGTAAATGGTTTTCATCTGTTCGCTCTGTGTCTTGAGTCCAGTTCTGGATCAGAGTAAATACTCAATTATGGCCAATTACTGTCCTCCCTAGTGCATTCTTGTGCAAATCTGTATGTACAGTACAAGCCAAGGATATTAGCTAACCTTTGACTAGATGCTTTTTTTCTTCTTGTTTGTGTTGTACATGTTTCATTTATACACTTCTACCATACGATATATAGCTATGTATATATATCTGTAAATATATATCGATATAGATATATAGATATCTATATATATATATAAAATAGAAGTAACTGAATGTAGTCAATTGCAAAAATTAAAAGTGGCTACATACACACCAACCTATGCATCCAAGTCTGATTTTGACTGAAACTGACAACTGCCTTCAGAAATCCCAGTCAGTGCATGCTAAATGATAGTTCCAGTCTGCTAAAGGGTAATGTATAGTCAGAGGGATGGAAAGTGTCACATGACCCTGTAGTTATTTGTCATATGTGGAAGTGAAAGATGAGTTATTAATAAGAGTGGAGACAGTCCAAGTGAGGCCCAGATAAGCATAGGTATGTGTGTGTTTAGTTTACACTGGTATGAATGGATGCGGCCAGACCAATTTAAGGGGGCCACACAGTAAAGCCCTGACTGTTCTCTGAACCGCACACGCCCACCTCACATGGGGTGCTGCACGTGACGGCTGGTCCAGGTGTCATTTAGGTACAGCACAGAAATCTTTAAGGAATTTCAAGAATGAAAGCAAAAACTAAAAAATGACTGCCTGTCATGTCAAGCCACATGTATAATGTCTATGCACGGTTTGGAGCAGGAGAGAGTTACTGGACATGGAAAACAGGTAGAGACAAAAGAGTATGTGTTTTTCTTGAGAAATATTCTGCATACTTGTAAAAGAGATGACCATGACATATATATGACATAACCAATCCGTTGTATTGTCCCAACCATTAGATCATTAACACATATTAGTTTAAGTGAGCTTTTTTTGTCATATAAATGTCAAAATGCTTTTTCCTCATAATTTATAATGTGAACGTCAATGTCGATAAAAATGCCAACTGGGAATCAACACCACCCTGATAACCCATAACCATGCCATTTTTTGTCATTTCCTTGATGTTGAAATTTACTGGTTTTATTTCATGGTCTCACTCCCAAACTCAGTCCAGTTGTGGTTAACGCTTGGACTATTGTTTTACTAGTAGTATGTATATGTAATTTATAGATAGACTATTAGAATCTATTTCTAATGGGGTTATACATTTTTGTTTCCTTTGAGTGCTCGCTAATTGTCATCTGACCCCTGGTTCAGAATAGTAGCGGGTCAAAATATCAAAGTATAAATACTGGAATCTAAGCATTAAAGTTGCAGTTGGATCTTTAAGATGCCTGGTGTGCATATATACACAAACATATATGCACATACACAGAGCACAAGAGCCACGTGAGAGCTTTTCAGTCTTTTGTTGACTCTGGCAGCGGGCCATAACCCTCGCCCTCTAACACACACACAGCCCATTCCCTCCACAGCATCACAACACACACATACAGTATGCATACATTAGACTCCTACCCCTATCTCATGCCTTTCCTTTAACAAACATTTCCCTTTTCACTTGCCACCATCCCAAGTGGATTCCTTCATTCTTGACTACCCATATGTAATGTGTTTCTATAGCTTGGCAGGGTGGGGTCTATACTGTACATGTCTGTGTATGTCTGTAAGAAGCAGCTTGTTGCCATGGTTTAAACTTTAGATGCACTTTAGCCACAGTTTTTTTTACTTCATTAACACCACCGACAGTGTATAAACCACTTCAGACATGTCAATGTGAAAAGACATGGAGTAGGTGCCAACCAGCAGTTACAGATTAACACTAATGTATATAGAAGTTCTGCTGTGGCTGTATTCAGTTAATGCATAGTTGCCATGAGTTGTGGCACCTGATGCTTCATAAATACATAAACACCACTGTAAGTCTATAAGAGCGATTACTGACCAAGTGTATAAAGTAGTTTAACTGCAATACAAGAAAGTCAACCCTGTTTCTAATTTAAGTTTTGAATAATTAAAAAGCAGTGTTATAGCCAATTATTTGCACATGTAGAGTTTGTCAACTATGTGTGACCTGATCTCCAGGTCTCCCTTAGTTCCAAAACAACATCTTGAACAATTCTCTTCACCGTGAAACTCTTGAGCTCACTTAGCCACTTCAATTCTATACTTTCTCAGCATTTTCTCTGCATCAACTGAAGTTGTATAATGTACCAGTGTTTTTAGAACCACTTTAGCTAACCGCTACATAAACTTGTGCCTCCCCTGTCCTAAAATCAATTTGAACCAAAAGAAAACCTAGTCTAAATAAATATTTATGTGGCATGGCAAGGGCAATACATTATATTTACTAACTTTAGTTAGTCCAACGAGGTCCAGGAGTTTCACCTGAAGAATATAACGTTAACCCATTAAAAGGAAAGTTAGAGTCAAGGCAAGTTAGAGTCAGGCAAGTTAGAGTCAAAGCAAGTTTGAGTCATGGCAAGTAAGAGTCAAGGCAAGTTAGAGTCAAAGCAAGTTAGAGTCAAAGCAAGTTAGAGTCATGGTAAGTTAGAGTCAAGGCAAGTTAGAGTCAAGGCAAGTTAGAGTCTAAGCAAGTTAGAGTCAAGGTATAACACCCCCAGGTTTTCTGACACAACCAGTAGATGGACAGAAGGCAAAAGACCGTATTGTTTTTGTTATAAAAGGATTACATTTATTTGTACAAGAGTAAAATGGTAAAAGTTCAATTTAAAAACGAGTTGCTTGAAAGTGCTGGTGTGACAGAATGGGGGAGAGTCTTGTGGGGTCTTCTGTGGCCTTGTAGAGCCTTGGAAGCTATGCTTTAGCTCCTCTGTTTAGGGTGAGGGTCCAGACGCTTGGACCGACTTTCCAAGCATGGCAGAATCAGTTGTCCAACGTAAGCGAAGCTTTATGATCCTGCTGCTTGATGCACTGAGTATGCACGACCCTTCAGTACAGACCAGACCACTTCCTCCTTTTAGGGGCAAAGCCCGTAGCTCTCCTCCAGCACACCCTGGGCACAATGTGACAAAGGACAAAACAGAGGGTGAACTAGGCTAATTGTGCTGCTTATACAGTGAGTGTGCTCCTGCCCAGCTGCCCTGCATTCCCTCTTAACAGTGTACACACCCACATCAAACCACACCCACACACTGCAAGCCCACACCAAAAAAGGAGGTTCAGCACATACAGCTACCAGGTTACATCGGCAAGTTAGAGTCAAGGCAAGTTAGAGTCAAGGCAAGTTAGAGAGAAAGCAAGTTAGAGTCAAAGCAAGTTAGAGTCAAAGCAAGTTAGAGTCATGGCAAGTTAGAGAGAAAGCAAGTTAGAGTCAAGGCAAGTTAGAGTAAAGGCAAGTTAGAGTCAAAGCAAGTTAGAGTCATGACAAGTTAGAGTCAAGGCAAGTTAGAGTCAAGGCAAGTTATAGGGAAAGCAAGTTAGAGTGAAAGCAAGTTAGAGTCAAAGCAAGTTAGAGTCATGGCAAGTTAGAGTCAAGGCAAGTTAGAGTCAAGGCAAGTTAGAGTCAAGGAAAGTTAGAGTCAAGGTAAGTTAGAGGGAAAGAAA
>JAVQKC010043652.1:0-12859 GCA_036025475.1 Philypnodon macrostomus
TCTCACAGTGGACATGCACCTACGATGAAAATTTCAGACCCCTTCATGACTTCTAAGTGGGAGAAATAGCAAAATAGCAAGGTGTTCAAATACTTGTTTTCTTCACTGTATGTGTGAAATGCCAGTGTCCCCATTGTGCTAACCCAGCTGCTGTCTGTCTGTCTCTGTGTGATTTATGTTCACTTTGCAAACAGAACTCGCCTCTGGAAGTGGACGAAGAGGGGTTTGTGATCCGAGCGGACAGTACTCAAAATGATATCCTTTTGACTTTTTACTACTAACTGTGCAGACTTATCATGTTATTTGGTAAAGTCTAACTTAATAATTGTGTTTGTTGGTAATTGTATATGCCATTCAAACAGCTGGGGGATCATATGTTACAAACCGAGCAACTGTAAAAACAAAGGGAGACATAAAGAGAGACTGAATTTAAGTGTTTCTAAATCTAAATCAGGGTTTGCCAGACTTTTTGCTAAAATGTTTTGTCTTATTAAAATTAAGATCTTGGAGAGTTTAATTGGTGAAGTGGCTGATATAAGTCTGAAAACCACACCAAACTAGCTTAACAATAGGTCAACCAATCTGCACCTATAAAAAACCACATCATTTGATTCATTTTCTTCAACTGTGCCTTTAAGTTTTAACTCAAACTGCTGCTTGGCCTAATGACATTTGGGCCCGAGTTCATTGATGCACATGAGTGACTCCATTCATGAGCTCGTTAAATGTGGAGTGGGACAGTTATCTCGACCTCTGTCCAATTTATTATTACATTATTACTGACAATGACTGAACACATCCACCTGGTTAGGCACTAATGAGGCCAGAGACAATGTAAACAGACATCTTTCCACGTCTTTAGACACTGGACTTTCAGGGCAAAACTATGCATTCAGTCAACCATGAGAATATGACATCTCTTCCAAATTGAGTGCTGTCGGCCTGACCTTTAGCTATTGCTGTAATGTGTGGATCTGGAGAAGGCTTTGGGCAGTGGTCCCATCATCAATACAAGATCTTGGTGAAAATATGGACATTGTGACATTGCAGAAGCTTATCAAAACAATGCCACACCGAATGTGTGGCGTAATCAAAGCTGAAAGCGGTTTCTTTGGCCAGGCAGTGTAAATCTGTGTGTGAAAGAGTTAGCACCGTGTTTTTTAGACTTTGTTTATAGCTATGTTTTAGTTGATAACACCATTGATCCTACTCGCCATTATGAGTTATTCCCTTGACCCATTTTTGCCCGAACGCTGTGGAGAAGAGAAAGAGCACAACTTTTACTCCAGTGACTCTGATTTTGACGACGAAGAGCCTAAAAAGTTTCATATTCAGATCCGCCCGGTCTCCAGCGGGACTCGCTCAGCCGCTCAGGACAAAGAACTGAAGGCCACAGTGGGGGCACTAACTCTGCCTCCCAACAGAGGGGGGCGCCAGCAACAGGTGGGGGATCTAATTGCTTTTCTAAAATAAAATGGATCACCTAATGGCAACTAAATGAGTGGAAAACTTACAATATCGCTCCACACGTCATTTAATCAAGCTATTTTTAACTAAATTCTGTGTTTCAATTTTCAGGCACCGGTCAAAAGACATCTCTCTAGTAAGTTTTACTCAGTTAAATGCATACTGTAACTAAGCCTACTAGCAATCATATTTTTCATAGGAAACTCGAGCACTACAGGACAGTCAGAGGACAGAGAGATGGTCTCCCACAGAGGTATTTTTAGAGATTTTTACTAGCTGTCATTAAAATAATCATAATTATCATCCCCACAACAAAATACTTTAGCTCTAGTGTTTCCTGTCATTGCCACAAGTCTCTTCATTGTCTGACCAAGTGCACTCACACTGCTCCTGTCCACACTTTTCTCAAAGACAGTAGTTTTCATTGCCATGGTTCTTGGTGACTGCTCTGATAACAGAAGAGGCTAAAGATGACTGGGCTCAGACTAATTGCTGGTATTTGTCAAAGACACAAAGTAAATAGATGGGTTTCCCCCTCGTCTTATCTATAACCAACCCTCCAGTCTCTTTAAGTGCTCTGACTGAAGGCACGGAGGAAGAGATAAGTGGCGATTTGGACACTGTATTTAGTCATTCATTGATGTGTTATTTTTGAAGGAGAACATGATGGTCTTCGGAAGTCCGCGTCCAGCCCTGACCACAGCAGGTAAATTAAGGGTAATACACAGGTAGTCTTTATTTGTTTCTATTTTTACATTTTTCTATTCACCAGGTTGAGTTCGACAGCATCTGTTTCTGACAGTCTGTTTGGACCTCCTCTGGAGACGGCCTTTAAATCCAAAAGCTTTGACGGACGTGAACAGCTCCAAAACCAGAGCGCATTTGGTGCTTCTGAATGTAAGATAAGTCTGCTTGTTGCATGAAACATTATTATTGCAAAAGTTATATTTTTTTTAAAATATATTTTTAATTAAAGCCCAGTTTTAAAAAAAAAATGATGTCTGTAGATTGTATCAATGGCGCACGTATGTTAAATAAACGTACTTATATCAGCACCGAGTCTGAAGAGAGCTTAACATGTCACAAGCAAGTGTACTCTTTACAGGTCCCACGCTCATATAAATAGACAGGAATGTGTTTCTGGACTTGCTAGATAGATAGTAACTGTATTGATCCAGAAAGAAAATTTTGTAAAGATTTTGTCATGGAGAATTTTGTAAAGATTTTTTCATGGAGAATTTTGTAAAGATTCATGGAGACTTTTGTAAAGATTCATGGAGACTTTTGTAAAGATTCATGGAGACTTTTGTAAAGATTCATGGAGACTTTTGTAAAGATTCATGGAGAATTTTCATTGTTTTTTTTCAGATGCTGCCTTCTCGTCCGACTCCTCTTCTCCTGAAAACGTTGAAGACTCTGGTCTGGACTCACCTTCCCATCAGCCCCTGGGGCCCTCTCCTGAGCCTGGGCAGGGCTGGGCGGCCTGGCCTCCTCCTCCTCCTCCTGTGTCCCAGCCCAAAGATAGAACACGGGGGAGATCCTCTGATCCTTTCCTCTCTGCGTTTCGTGACCCTTCTCCCGGACGCAGCCCACATTTTCAGGACGATAACATTTGGTCCGCACCCTCTTCACGGCCCACCCGTGTCCCGCCAGAAGTCAACTCTAATACAATGCGTTTTCCCAATATTCCCACTCCTGAAATGGAGACTAACGTATGGAACTGCAAACATATTCCACAAGAAGACCCCTTTCTTGCTGCTTTTGAACGAACAGTCAATCAAGACGCATTTTCAGACAATTGGACACGTCCACCGCCCCGTACCAACCAGGAAATACAGGCTGACCCATTTTCGGGTGCTGACAATAGCACAAAAACGCTCCAGAAAAATACTTCTTCATCATCTTCATCATCGCATCGTAAAAAGCAAGACCGGAAACGAGATCGTAGCTTACCTCCGCCGGTCACTTCAGATGACCCGTTTGCTATTACAATGATTGGCAGCCCAACGCACCAATCGTCAACAGCTGCTACTGGCTTTGTCCCGCCTCCTAGTACCGGGGCAACCAATAATAACAATCGACTAGGAGTGGACGCTTGTAACTCATTACCGACAACACAAACGAAAAAGGAAATAGTGCACTGGAATTCGCTTCATAATCCGTTTAGTGAGCCAGGATCGCAAGGGACAGCAAAAAAACATGATACCATAACAGCAGGGGGCGCTAGTGGCCATAAGGAAGGCGGAGGAGAGAGGAGGAAGCACAGGACTTCCGAAAATGAACCGCGCCGAAATGCCCCACCACTCACCAGACACTCTGGACCTCAGGAAGACCTCTGCTTCTCCACAGACAAGGACCAAGACTGTCTTGATCTGAACACACAGCCCGGCAGTCTGGGCTCCCATAAGGGTAAGGACTAATGCTCTATCAAGGTTTTCACACCACCTTGTCAACATCAAGACTAAACCACCATTTAAATGGGACATGTGTGGTCTAAACCGTGCACACTTGAGCTAACCTTTAGGCAAGATGTCCTCTAAGTAATAACATGAACTAAGAAGATACATTTTCACATGACTGTACTTTCTGTCATACCTACTGTTGTATTTATTTCTATATTATCCAGGGGGTATGATATTTGTCGAATGCTGAATTGATTGACCAAAATATAACCGGGACATAAACATTCTGAGAAACACTGTCTGAGCCTAATTAAATAGAACTCCTTTCAAGACTTAAATACAAGGACCAATCTGAAGTCTTTAAAGTGATCATTAACCATAAGTAAGTATACGTGAGACATCCTTTGCTAACTTCATCTTTTTTGTTTAAGTTTCAAAACACAAGTTCAGACAGGACACATCTGAGGTGGTCACTGCTCCGGCCTCTCGACTGACCAGAGCCAAGAGGACGTCAGGACGACTCGGCGGCTCTGAGAGAGTAAGACAGAATACAAGTTTATCTCATTTTACTATTGGTCAAAGTGGTAACCCACAAACTCTGATCTGATGTTGCTGTAGAGGCCAGGGGAGGGACCAACTTTTAGTGTTTTGATGTTATTAAATGTATTCTCTTCTCTTTTTTTCAGTCTCGCTCCCTCTGCTCCTCTCCTCTCCCTGAGCCCTCGCCCTCCCTCACCTCTTCGTCCTCCTCCAGCCCGTCAGAGTGGGGACTTCAGCCCAAAGACTCAGACTGGACGGCCCAGAACAGAGCTCCGAGTCCGTGCAGAGCAGGACAGGCCTCCCCCCTGCAATACCAGGAACATCCACCAAGACAATGTAATCACCACTGTTTCTGGGACTGAAAAATATATTACAAATGTATTATAGTCACAACTGCAATATCAAACAACAAAACTAATCAATCGATAATTTCCCACTGGTCTTTTTCCAGGGTCCCATTATTGCTGGGGTAGGTTCTAGAGCCACCTTCTCTGGAAACTAGTGCTGTAGTTGATGAAAGTCATGCCCAGCAAAACAATTACTCGACTAAGGCAGTATTGCCAACAAGTGACATACAGAAAAGTTGGAAATAAAATATATTGTACCTTAAATATTGATGCAATTTCAATTAGTCAACTAAGTGTTAATCACCTGTGTCCATAGTGCACCTGTCCCGAGGCCCCAGTCCCATCTCCCTCAGCACACAGGAGGCCTGGCCCGTGGCAGCCGCCATCACAGAGTACATCAACGCCTACTTCAAGGGAGGACAGCACAACCGGTCAGCAGCAGTTTTATCATTCTTAGGTAGACAGAAAACACATGGGGTCAGAGAGGTTTAGTATATTGATTGTTTCGCTCATTCACAGTTGTCTAGTGAAGATCACTGGAGATCTCACCATGTCGTTTCCAGCTGGGATCACTCGTATTTTCAGTGCAAACCCCAACGTGTCTGTCCTCAGCTTTAGACTGGTCAACATCTCACGCATCGACCACTTCTTACCCAACCAGAAACTGCTCTTCAGGTCAGTTGCCAAAGTATTTACATGCATTTAAGTTTATATTTTTAACAAATGCTGACAGTCCTTAATCTGATGTTTGTTCATCTACAGTGACCCATCTCAGAGTGACCCGGACACTAGAGATTTCTGGTTCAACATGCAGGCTCTTCAGATACACCTTCAAAAAGAGGCTGAACTCAACCCACAGGCTTCATACTATAATGTGGGACTCATCAAATATCAGGTATTAAGATACTCTTAGTCTGTCATGAGAGCTGATTAACCATGACTAGAGCCATGTATTTTGATATGCTTGCTCTATGTGCAGGTATCGTCCCAGGACCCCGGCCGCGCACCTCTCCTGCTCTCAGCTGAATGCCAGCGAAGTGGGACTGTGACCCGTGTGTCTTTAGATTATCACTGCTGCCCCGCCACTGCCCCCTTCACTCACCTGACCGCAGTACAGGTACTGCTACCTCTGGACCACACAGCCACTGACCTACAGTGTCAGCCGCCCGCCTCATGGTGAGTCACACGGGCTTTACAGGGGAGCATAATGAGAGGTTAGGAGCTCGTATGGAACCACCTTTTATTTAGATCATATGTGTCAATAGTGTTAATCCATCCAGGTTGATAACACAAACATCATCATAACAGAACTAGCGCATGACATAATGCTTGGGGCTTTTAAAGACTATTTTAAAACCAATTATATCTAAAAATACTGACAATTTGGTTTTAAATACAGGTCAATACAAAGGCTTATATTAGAGAGAGTGTTGGTCTTATAGTAAATATTGTTTTCAGCTGCTTTGGTAGCTGGACAATGATATTATAGCCCGTTGATCCCTCTATGACTTGGTTCACTCTAAGGTTTCTCTTTTACCCATAGATGGGGTTTTTTTTTTTTGGGGGGGGGGGTTCTTACTGAGGGGATCTCCTGGGACTGTCCTTTTGTTTATGTCTATTGATTGTCTGATTTTGTTTATTGTTTACTTACATCTCTTCCTGTGAAGCCCTCTGAGGCAATTTTGTTGTGATATAGGGCTATACAAAAAAAAATCTATTGAACTGACAAGGACATGTCTATAAACATATCTAGTTGAAATTAGTCCTAATATGTCATGCATGGATATGTAAAAATGACGAATGGTGAAGTTTTTTCAACCACCAACGATGCTCATTTTGGCCAGAACCTCATCTTTATGTATTATTTGCATGGTCACTGTTTGCTTCTGTATTTATCTACATTTAAAAGTATGCTTTTATTAGTCAAAATCCAACAAACCTTGAATTAGACTGGGCCTTTGAAGCTCTTTCTCTCTCTCCACAGGAACACAGAGGAGAGGCGGCTGCTGTGGAAACTGCCAAACCTGTCTCCCACCAACCACAGCAAAGGTCAGCCTCTCACTCTGGGCTTAACACACGCAGATAGTTAACCCTTAACAGACCTAGTCACATGGTACTATATAGGGCTGCACGAATTAGAAAAAATATTGACTTGTGATTTTTATGACAAATATTCAAATTGTTTTTAACACCAAGCTTGAGTTCACCGTACATGTCTGGAAGCATTAAAAAAGATCAGATCGTATTGCCTAGAAAAATGCAGCCTTTGTGAATTGCTCATTGGGACTTATACTACAGACAACACTGATTTAAACAGCTTCATATATCTTCCTTATTTGTATCCATAGCCACAAGGTCCATCTGGGCTCACCGCATAAGCTTGACTCATGCCGGCAATAAATAAAAACCACAAATTAATTATTCCAAAATGGATATATAATTCCAATTACATTTTGGATCATCCATGGAGGCACACCTGAATCCTCTTATGAAACACAGCATAATATAACATTACAAAACATTAATATCGCCTTGTTTATAAAAGCAGTCGTGTTGCCATTTGGCGGCATCTGGTGTTGGCAATACAGATTACACACCTCATGTTACTGTACAATAGCGTTTTATTAGAAATCCCTATTTCTAAGCTTAAATGTTGGTGTCAAATCAGCCTTAACGCTTACATGTCCTACAGGTATACGTCTCCACTATGGGTTGTGCCAAGACAAATGGAGAAGGCTGTAATTAGGACTTGCTTGAGTGTATTTTTTGAACTATTTGAAGGTATATCATTACCTCAAAGCAAAGAATTAATTTATCCTTGTATATTAGCGAAGAAACCTGTGGCCTGTTATAACTGTTTTTGTTTTAGAGTGAGGGAAAGAAGTGTTTAACCAATCACACGCTTCCACAGGACAGGAGCGCTCTGATTGGTTGACTGAGGGAGTTGATGTTTTATTTCAGTTTTATCACAAGTGTTTTTATTTTAAAGAATTAAAAGTCAACTCCAGATGTCTGTTATGTTATTCTCATACTTCCTGGCTTGTGTGCGTACTTCCTGGTTTGTGTTAGACCATGATAGAGGGTCGTGAAGGAGAGGAATTGGGAAAGGGGAGTGTATCATTCAAATTTAGACTTTTTTTAGACGCATCATTTTTACAGTCACAAAATCAGTTAGTACCTTCAGCATTTGAACATGACAATACTATAAAACTAGATTCATTACTCAATCAATAGTACAGCATAATGGAAGTCATCTGAGAAAAACTGAGACTTTGAGACCCTCTGTGGGCTGTTTTATAAGGGCTTATTGGGTTCAACCAATCACGCGCTTCCACGGGACTGGAGCGCTCTGATTGGTCGACACATCCTTTATTTGTCAAGAACTAGAAAGTATATCAGGAAAATATAATGTTTATTACCTTAGTTACAGCAATATTAAAAATATTGTTCAAACCATTAAAAGCCAACTTCAGACCCCTGCTTGTTATTCTCATACTTCCTGGTTTGTGTACGTACAAGGCAGTGTGTGCTTCATGTGTGAGACAGTGGGAGGGGATTGAATCATTCAAACTTGGGTTTTTTTCATTTATTTTTTGGCAGTGTTTATATATCACTGTGATGAATGGGATGGTTATGGCTGAAGACACTCAAAGGTCTCCGTAACTTCTCACTGTCTCAGATTCTTCACAGTCTACTCAATTTTGATCAAAGACTATGTTTTACAAAGACCACGTAATTATACTACAATGTTTGCTGATACGCTCACTTGAATATTTATGGTCTTCTTCTTTCATCAATGGTGGTTGTCAGCATCTTTGTTAAAAGTGACTCATAGATTTACTAGTCAAAAGTTAGGTTGTATAAATGGGGAATTATTGTGGTCGTCTACATTTTTGTTAGTACTTATCTTATTAAGTTGATGAAACGCATAAACGGCCTATAGATTCATTTATTACAGTCAGTTTACTTAATAAGAATCTCTTTTCCTCACAGGCTCAGGTACGTTGTGTGCGAGTTGGCAGTGCCTGGAGGCGCCCCGTGGACCCCCGCCCAGCCTAGCCGTGCAGTTTGTGGGCTCAGGGGCCACTCTGTCTGGGATGGACGTAGAGCTGGTGGGCTGCAGATACCGGATGTCTCTGGTCAAGAAGAGATTTGCCACAGGTGAACTATAACGTCTATGTTATACTGTCGTAAACAGGTTTGAGCAGCAATGGTTTTCGATAAATCAACCTGGCTAAAAGCAATCTTTTTTATAATAACAGCCCACTTCACACATTTTAAAATGATTTCAGGTTAACGTATAGGCTAATATTAACGGGTCAGTGTATATGCATTTGGCTAAATTGTTAAAAACTGGATCCTAGTAGTATATACTTAGCTTGTCTTAAAACTTAGAAGAATAGTGAATATATGAGTCGCTAAATTAGCAGTTCTGGAGTTTGATTCTTCGACTCTGGGCCTTTGCATATTCTCCCCGTGTCTTTGTAGGTTTCCTCCAGGCAATCCAGTTTACCCTTCAACTAAAAACATGTACTGTTGAGTCCTCATTGGGGTTAGGAGTAGGTGAAATAAAACTAACTTCAGTGATTTCTCTCTCAGGGAAGTACATGGCTGGATGTTCCCTCTGAACCGTGGACCACTGAGCACTGCACTTTTCTCAAGTCTTACCCTGGTCTGAAGACTGAAAAAGATGAAATCTTGGTGAAGCCTGGAAGGACATTGTGCACTTTCTACTGACTGAGCCTTCTGCTGAGACCAAGCCTTTGTCGAATATAAAACACTGATTTAAGTTTTGTGCTGTACTTTTGAGCCTTCCCTGAAGCTATAACCTTTTCTATTGACGCTTGTTCTGTTCTGTGTGGCTTTGTATTATGGCTACGTCCACACGAATACATCACACACCCAAAAATAAGGACATCAGTGCAAAATGTTTTCAGTTTAAAAGATAATCAAGTGAGAAAAAAAATGGAGGTTTAATTCACAGTAATGTAATGGTCAAAAGAAAGCAATGTTTTAGTTTGATTAAATGGGGCTCGATGGAGTGAGCAAAATGATAAACTAAATTATTTTGTTAATCAGTTATTTTAGGTTATTTACTTTATTTGTATTATAGTCAAAAACAAAAGACCAGAAATTGAATTGATTACAGTCTTAGTGTTACTAGATATGACCTCATTAAAAGCACGTATTTACAGAAGCATATATTGCATTCACCTGATTTAGAAAAGTTTCTGTTTGTATCATTTCTGTTTTTAGCATTTCTGTTTGTATCATTTGTTTGTATCAATTCTGTTTGTATCATTTCTGTTTTTAGCATTTCTGTTTGTATCATTTGTTTGTATCATTTCTGTTTGTATCAATTCTGTTTGTACAAGTTTTTAAATCATGTGAATACAATACACTAGAAATCTTCATCACAAACTATCATTTTAAATCAATATATTCATTTACTTCCCAGCCCTTGAGTGTCTTTATTAAGATGCATTGTCATTAAAATCCATTCATTTAATTGGTAATAAACCAGAGATATGGTTTGTTCGGTGAAAATGCATTAGTGTGGACGCAGCCAGAGAGCTAGCATATACTACACTGGATTACTTAACTGTCTCAATACGTTTCCATTGTAAGTAGTATTTTTAAATTATGTATATATTGCAAATGTGCGTAGAAGAGTTTGTAAAATGTTTGTGACGTTTGATAAAAATATTGTCCAGACTTTTTGACGGCTTTTCACCGGTTTCTTTATTACGCAGTTGATTTATTACATACATACTCTAGGTAAAGTGTAGTCACAAAAATAACCAAAAATCTAGTTCAATAGAAAAAAATTATCATTTGCCGGAAAAATCTAGACAGCTTTACAAAACATTCATAGTACACGTATAAGAAATTTACGGTAATCCAAAGAAGCACTTGACGGTTTACTGTTGACGAGGCACGAGTTACAAGATATAAATAACTCCGAGGGTTTTATCCTACAACAAAAAAATGGGATACAACAAAAAATTAGTAAAAACCAATCACGACTTTTCATTTTCTTTAAGTAGTTCTGATAAATAGAAATCTCAGTTTAAATCAGGAATAGGTTCATACATAAACAGTTGATTGGAAATTTAATTCTTACAATAATTGTGAAAAGAGAAATTAGGCCACAACACTTCCTACATCATATAGATAGATAATTATATATATGTACTATTATAGACGGCTATAGTACAGTCGCCGTCTCTGCAAATGTTTCTCTCGTGGACCAGTTTAGCTAGTAACGCACAGACTGTATATTCTCATTAAGTAACAGTAATGTCCTAGTCTTAAAATGTTGGTTGGTATCTAGATCCAAAGCCCTTAAACTATGTGGACAAAAGTATTTGGCCACACGTGTTATAATGTGCAGACCCCTTATCTCACGTAGCTGCTTTAGTCCTGGCTCCTGAGGATAATCCGTCAGCCCCAAGACATATTGGATAATGGTATGCTTTCAACTAAAGGCAATTTGAATACATTAATATTACAGTCCAAATACCTTTGTCCGGAGAGTATATATCGCTTCCCTTTTCAAAATTTTGACCACTATAATGAGGCTCTGCAGGGCTAACTTAATTCCAGTTGTAGAAATAACACTGGTTTTAAGTCTGTAGTGGCCAAATTCATTGCTACACTTCTGCATTCACTGTGTTTGCCACCTTTAAGGGCCCTTTAACTATTTACATGAAAAACACAAAATGCACCAGTGGCATAGAAATATATTGAGGTATATGCACTATCACTAAGTACTAAATCCTGCCTTTTAGACTAATGGGGTTTTACACTGGAGCTGTTGGTATGGGTCAAGTCGGGTTTTACACTGGAGCTGTTGGTATGGGTCAAGTCAGGTTTTACACTGGAGCTGTTGGTATGGGTCAAGTCAGGTTTTACACTCTCTTCATTGTTTCAAATGAGCTGATGTGATAGCTTTATCACTTGAAT
The DNA here is from genome assembly GCA_036025475.1 of Philypnodon macrostomus. Lineage (NCBI taxonomy): Eukaryota > Metazoa > Chordata > Actinopteri > Gobiiformes > Eleotridae > Philypnodon > Philypnodon macrostomus. The sequence continues at coordinate 11,723 of JAVQKC010043652.1, forward strand.
ATGGTAAAGTTACGACAACATGGTAATAGCTAGACAGTATGTTGCTTGGATGACCTACTCCAGCTTTTGTTTTGAATTTGACATATTATCCCACATTATATGATAGCCAGACATATAACATTAGTGGGTGACTCCTAAAGGTCCATAGAAAGCTGGGGTGGCTATAACATTTATTTCTATAGTATATATTAACGACGATAACTAACTTGCTCTCAAATTGAATGTACGTTTATCCTATTGCGAACTAACTCAAGCGTTTTAGGGGTTGTTCTATGAAATTATGCCAACCAGACCTATATCATACCGCTCAGTGTAAAGTGTAAAACTAAGCCACTGGTGACATCATAGACAGGTCCTTTGGGTGAGTGAGCTGCAACAGTAAGTCCATACCTAACCCTATTTTATATTACTATTAAAGGTGCTTTGTATTTGAATATCTGAGATCGTGATACATTCAAACAACGGTAAGAGGCACAGCTGATAGTGATCTGAAGTGTAGTGTGGTTATCGTTTCTAAGGCACTCTAATGACACTATGGCACGGCTAGGTCAAAAGATGAAATAAAATGTAACCTCAACATAGACTGCACACACTCACACAAACGTTACCAATAAAAAGTACTGCACAAAGTCATTCACAGTTAAAGAAAAATCTCCTCTGTGAGTAGAAAACGTCAGATTTTGTTGGAGACTGTGATATATGTACATTGCGCACACAGAAGGAACATAATGTCCCAAAAAGGCCTTATAAGGGTTTTTGGGTCAAATGCGGGTCCATAACCTCACATCTCCTGCATGGGGTGGGTCATCTCGATCCTCTCTCGCTTCACGGCCGGTTCAGAGGGACCTCGTGAAGCATCAGCGTCACTGCCAATGTCACTCATATCATCGGAGAAGGACGCATCTGTAGAAAAGATTTCCAGAATATCAGCATTACTATTTATTTTTAAGTATAGTATTGTTATCATACTGGCACTTGTAATACAATTTACAATTTACAAGATGCACTTATTATTTCGTAATGTTGGGATGATTTACATAATTGGCTTGAAACTAAAAATAGAATTCCTATATTCGACTATAATAGTATCAAATTGGGAGTATGTATAGAGAATAAAACTGTTGAATATATGTGTAA
>JAVQKC010043679.1:0-10553 GCA_036025475.1 Philypnodon macrostomus
ACACAGGCTTAACATACAAAAAAATGGTTCACATACACACACTGGCCTAACATACACACACATGCTTCACATACACATACAGGCTTCACATACACACACATGCTTCACCTACACACACAGGCCTCACATATACACACATGCTTCACATACACACACAGGCTTCACATACACACACAGGCTTCACATACACACACAGGAGGATTTGCCTGGACACGTGACAATGACAGTCCGGAGGAAGACCGTATGGAAACCGCTCTGCACACATGTGTTCAATGTGAATGAGGTGTTAGTATAGGACACAACATGTACAGTATATGAAATGACCTCGTGGCTCCATGCAGCATCCAGCTATTGTTACTTTTTCTTGTATATATTTCACTATGTATCTCCACAATCCTCAAATGCACTGATGTTTGCTTTTCACTGCTGTCACTGCGTGTACGTCAGACCCGGGTGTATCTGTGTATGTTTGCACTGACTGAATCTAATCCATTTCAAAGTCAAATATTTTCTTCAGATGGTTTATTTATGTTGTTGTGTTCACATACATACATAGCTGCACATTGAGATGCAGCCCCGGGCTTGTTGCATAAGAGAAGTAGATCTAATTTGGTCATGAATGGAAGCTTTGCATGCTTTTGTCTTAACACTGTAAATCCTAGTAGATTCTTCCATGTAGCCTATTGAGTATGAAGAATACTTGAATAAGATTGTCATTTATTTTAACAAACACAATTAAACATTAATTAGGGTGCAAATATTGACAATCTGTGTTTTACATGTCAAGAATGAGCTACTTTGATGCTATTAGCTGTTAGATCGAACATGCTAAAAGCTAATCATCGGTACACTACCATCGGTGACAATACTATAGTATGTCAGTAATAACCATGTCAGTTGCCATAACTCGCTTGATTAGTTCCAGTGCACAATATTTGGAGCTAATGCAAATTTTTCTTCACTTAAATCGTACTGGCTTAGTTCAGCTAATTAGTGGAATTGATGTTTTTCAAATGGGCCAAACAGAATCGAAACACAATATGTGTTGCAGTTACGTCTTCATAATATACAATTCAATAAACTTAAATATCTTACTCCAATCAGTTTCTCTACTAAACTGAATTCTAAAAGTGTGTAAGCCGTTCTTGTTACTGTCAACATGTGTAGACTTTGTATGCGTCCTGCTGAGCAATTCATTCTTGTGACCTTTGCCTGCAGCTGGTTAGTATTCCTATGGGCCATGTTCTGCACACACCGATGTGAAACGTACCGGACGTAAGGTCACCTCTTCGCACCAGACACCGGGGACATGTCCAATTGCAAACTGAATCCTAAAAAGATCCTACCCTCCACACTACACCGCCTCCTGGGCAATACAATGCAGCAACACAATACGACATGCTTCAAAGATGTTGCATTCAATTACTCCGGCTATTCTGTAGATGTCAGGAAATGTGTATAAACAGGTAATGGTATCCAAGCAACAACATGGCCAGACATCTTCATTTATTTTATTTTCATAACAAAGATTAGTTGGTTTATGTCAAGTTGGAATTACACAAGAATAAATCAAAGCATGTAAAACTCTCAGAAAATGTAAATAGATTATATTACTGGATCTCGACCAAGGGACCCACTTCACTTATAAATAGAAATCTTTATAACATTTGTGATACCTGGTTTTTAAGCAATGGAAAATTATCATTGGTTTGCAATATGCAATGCTGTGGCAAAGATCAGTGGCAGATTTAGCGGTTTTGGGGCTCAAGGCGAACATGGGCAGGGGGCCCTCTGCATTTGGTTCTTTTTAAGTCCTACCTGAAAGTCAGTACACAGCAGATGGCTTCACCAAAAAGAGAAAAGGGTATATTGTCTTTGTAATTCTATTTGACCAAATTAAGCTTAAAAATGACAAAAGACATTTTTAGGCTTAATTTATGGGGCCCTGGAAGCTCAGGACTCTAAGCAGCTGCCTACTTTTCCCATATAAACCTTTTTCACATATAAACCGTAGTCAATTTTACCTGACCATTTATAATTGTTAATCTATATGTGACCATGGCTGGGTTTCATAAATATTTACAAGGTACCAACAATGTCCTTCCTTATCCCAGCATTATGCAAAACCACAACCTGTGCCATCAAATTCTTCCTTGCCATTTCATACCTCAGCTCCCCCTGCATCCCTGTGCTTCAAACAAAATGGCCGTTTGAATAAAGTTGCAACATCCCATTTGGCCAAACCTATCCTTAGCCATAACATTAGAAGATGTAATTTCAATCCTCTATTGTTCTAGGCAGGTGGCACGCCATATTTTGTCTCCTAAAGTAGCTTTGGCACCATTTGTTTTGTTATTAAACTCAACAAAATCAATCATAGTACAAACTGCACTGGAAGGTACCACTGAGCGAATTCCATTTCTCTAGAGAGGCTCAAATAAGATCGTCCAAAATATATATAAAAATAAATGCATGTGTGTGGGAAGTGCTTATATGCGTTCCCTGGTGTGAAATAGATGTGTTTAGTGTTTTATTGTGCAAAATTGCAACTCCAGAAGCAGACTAAATGCAGTCTATTGTAAAGAGGATTAAAGGAAATATAATATGATGCATTTAGGAGATTGACCGATCCATTGGTGGCTGCAAAAATCAATACCACAATTATGAGGCAACCAGCTCAACCAACTGAAAGGTTACCTTGTGCACCCAAATAGAAATAATTAGATTTTTTTATTCTGAAATATGTATTGTAGTATAAGTAAAAGCATGCTATTGACTTACCATGACAAAGGAAAGGATAGATTTATACCAATATTTTGCATATTCTGGACTAACTTAGGTGACAGTTGCTACTTATAAATTGGGAAATCATATTTGCCGGTAACATTTGATACTTAAAAAGTGCTTTCAAGCCTACTTTTGCAGGGGTATAGAGAGAGTTTGGGTTAGCTCACATGCTTTTGCAGCAGCCAATCATGCATCAAGGTTTAGGGGACAGTTTTGAAGGAGGACAGAGGGTTGCATAATGTTAGCAAAGTCAGTATTGGACAGGTTTATTTATGCAGCTAATGTTAAGGGTTCTCATGCTTGGTAGGAAAAGTCATCTATATTTACCATACCAGTGTTTTTCCATCTGTGTATTTTTTATAATTTAAAATAAATAAATAATGATTTTCCCCTCTAGATGGCGATATTGACTGTGTCGTTGAGATGTTCTGGATAATCCAACATGACCTCTTGAGATGCAATACCCTATAACAGGCCATCGTCATCAAAAAGTCATGCGCTTGAACGGCTATCTTTGGTAGACTGTTATATCACTTTACCACTTAATACCAGTAGGGGGAGTCAAGAGCTTTTGTCTTTATCATACCTCGAAGAATGAGACATGTAAAAAAAGCATTTTTAGTTTAATTGTGGCTTCTTTGTGTTACATTACAGAAAGTTCCACAATAAAGTAGCCCATTATATGATTTTGTGCCAGTAGGGGGAGTCAAGAACTGCAACATCTGCCAGAAATAAAATGTTTTCTTAATTTTCATTGGTATTTTATTTATATATTTATAAATATGAACGCTGGCTTTGTTACAGTAAAAATGACAAGCATAAATTAATGCAGTGTGTCATGATTCAATGGTCTTCTGAGATTAGCAGATCGCCATTACTTCACGTCAAGATAAGCCACCCTAACTGGTTGCTTTCTTTCTGTTTCCTTTGAGTGAATTTCTGACTGCCAAAATGACATACAACCCTTTTAGTAAGCTATTACCACTTGCATATCTTTCTACAGGATGAGTTTGTTTCACGGTTGGTCGCTCCCAAATCCAGTCTTGTCTATTCGCTCACCGACTGTTAAAGGCATTTCCCAGATGGCCCTTTAAAAGTCCACACTGATTACATGGACAGCATCATTAGGTAAATGACTATTGATTTCTGTGGATTATTTTTTAACACTAGTGTTAAGCAATTTGTACAACAGCGGGTTTAAAGCAGGGGCCAGAAATTCTGTATGATTTTTTCTTAATAAATACAAATTATAGTCTGGTCCTGTTCTATGATATAAAGTAGGTATATTTAATATTTTTGTTCAGCCCATAGACTGCTATGCATTTTTTAACTGAACGCCAATAGTATTTGAGTTTCTGGAAACTCAGTGCTGTCAATCAAATGCCAGCACACAGAGCTGCTGACTGCTTCTGTGAAGCTACACCAGAAAAACAAAGCAAACTAGAGACTGAGTTTATCTAGGATCTGATTTACAAAGTTGGACGGATCTTTGTGTTCAACGCCAAAGCATGGACAGGTAAGACAGTCTGAACTACAAACTACAAACTACAAAAGTACAACATTTGAACCATACAGTGGAATGATTTGTATTAGACTTATCAATGTAGCATCCTGGCTAGCGTTAGCATGGCTATTTGACATGATACAAACTTAAATACTGTTACATCCATCTCGCAACTTTGACTCCTATTAAAAGCAAATAAAGAGGGGTGACTTCTGGGGTATGTCACGGAAACGAGGAGGAGGAGCTAGAGACGTAAAATACACGTCTCTCACCACTAGTTTCTGCTTTAACACTGGTATGGTAATGCATGTTGGGTTTATGGCAGATTTTTTTTGTGTGAATTTAGCAAGTCTTTAGGCTTAGGGAGTGCATGGTACCTGGAAAACAAGCATGTTTAAATTAATATACTGTATACAGGGGAACAGGCATGGTACCTTATAATGAAAAAACAAAGGACAAACCTGGGCTAAACTAGAACTAAACCAAGACTAGAATAGGATTATTACTGATTTAGTCTGGGTTTGGTCTAAACTAGGTCCAAACAAGGACTAAACCAGAACTAAACTCAGGTGAAAACAGGATTAAGGGAGAAGGGGGTGGCCTGTTACCTGGCTTTGACAAACAAGGACTAAACCAGCTCTAAACTGAACCAAAACTAAATCAGGACTTAACTTCCTGGAACTGTGAGTTTGATTGGACTTTTTATCGACCATGCCTAGAAAGCAAGCAAGATAAATGCATGTATATAGGGTACCTAGAAAGCAAGCAGGTTAAATGCACAGATAAAGGGTGAACACACGGGTTGTACCGTATAAGCATGTTACCTGGCTATGACAAACAGCACACAACTGACACCCAAGCAAGCCAGCAGAATATACATCCAGATATCGGGCGAGAGGGGGTTGAGGAAGGAGAAGACGCCGGGGTTGGTGCCATTAGGTTTTCGGTACAGGATACTTATGCCCAGCGTCATGAACGGCTTGGAGAAGTCTATCACCTTCTCCCGGACGTAGGTGATGGCCAGAGGGGCAACTGCAAGGTCTGCTTTCTGGATAAATGACATAAAAGAGATTATAGGTGGTGAGCGGTGGAGGAGGGGTGAAAAATCCTCAAGAACTAGAAGATTTAATTATTCCTGTCAACAGCTGTTCAGATCAATATGCACTGAACAGCATGGTAAATCATCCAACTTGATATCATTTTTACAGTTAAAGACGACTTACTTACGTATTTGCCCATTTCTGGTTTAAACTGACATTATAATAATTCTAAAAATCGAATTATTGTTTTCAATTAACACAACGGCAGAGTCTTGGCTTAGCATAAAGAGCTTTTGTTTATAAACTGAGAAGTGATGAAGGTGTGTGAAATATTTTTCTTTTTCAGCAAATAAGCCAACACAATATACAGTTGGCATTAGATAATGGTAAATACATGATGTTAATCCATCTATTTATTCAGAATGCAACAATATATCCATGAAAATGACCTCATAAAAGAAGAAGTCTGATATGTTGATTAGTATCTTAGTATATAGTGTGTCAAAGGGATGCATCCATATAAAAGATCTAATTAACCAACATTTAAAAGGATATATTAATACTATTTTACATTTTGTAAACATTTTTGGTAGGGGACTGGTAGATATCTTTATAGTTTGTATATTAAAGAAAGGACATTAAGAAATCATCATAGAAATAAGTTTAAAAAAAATAGTGAAATAAAAATATTATATAATATAAAAAATAAATGATTTTTAAAATGTAATAATAATAATCTGTAAATAGAGTGAGAATAAAAATATTTTGTACTTTTGTCTACTTGTATACATAATAACTAGGCACATTTGCCGTTGGCCTCTGTCAGTCTGTCTGTAAATATCAGCCGATACTGTTGTTGAGTTGTGCTGATGCATTATACATACAGTTATAGTTATATTTAGTTATAGTTAAACTCTATAACTTCAAATAAAACATTTTTAATTTAGCAAACACAATACATTTATCTACAATAGATATATATATGGTCTGTGTCTTGATAAAATAATACTTACGTGGTCTATTAGCTCCCGGATCATCCCGTTCCACTGTCCCGTGCTCTCGTCCAGGACTCCGTACTTCCCGTCCTCCACCAGCCTCACCTCGTACCTGAACCCCAGGATGGAGGACAGCTCCTTCAGAAGGTCGATGCAGTATCCCTCGAATCGGTCATTCCCATAAAGAGGTTTGTCCGACTTTTTGAACATGACGTACGGCTCCTCCTGCAAACATAAATCTTCAGTTACACTTTTGTTGTTTATTTCCTACTAGGCATAAACCAGGACTAACCCACATTGAAACTAGGACTAAACAAGGGTTAGATCAGAGATAAACCACCACTAAAGCAATGCAAAAAATAGGTATAAACTAAGTCTATGCTGTGACTAAACCAGGACTTTACCAGACATACAGAAAGCAGGACTAAATCAGGTCTAAACCATGTAGGAACTAGGACATACCAAGGGCAAATCCATCATTGCCTCGATGTATTTCTGTAGATCAGTCTAACTAAATAATGTGCGTTCAACTCACATGGACTATTTCACATTTTGAGATGCTGTATTTTTTCCATTATTATTATTATTATTATTATTATTATTATTATTGCAAAAAACCCAGATATATTAACCTACATATTCTAGATTGGATTTAGGAGTTGAATGCACATATTTCTAGTTGTTCTGATTTACTTGAATGGGACAATGACTAAAACCAGGACTAAACACAGGGCTATATTAGATCTAAAATTAGACTATACCAGGCCAAAACCAGGTCTACACCAGGTCTAAACAACAACAAAACCAGTGCTGAACCATGCTGAAACAGGACATAACAGGCCTAAACCGTAAAGGTACAAACTAGGTCTAAAGTCAGTATTAACCAGGTATACATTTGCAGTCAATTATGATTCTACCAAGAATAGGTATAAAGCAGGTCTAAACTAAGACAGGTAAAGCAAGGTCAAAAGTTGGTATGTACTGTAGGTACACAGGGACTAAACCATGTCTAAAGTATAACTAAACCAGGTCTAAACCAAGTGTAAACCAATTCTAATGTAAAACCAAACCAGTACTAAACCAGGTCTGAACCAAGTCTAAACTAAACCTAAACCAGAACTAAACTAGGTCTAAACTAAACCTAAACCAGAACTAAACCAGGTCTAAACTAAACCTAAACCAGAACTAAACCAGGTCTAAATCAAGTCTAAACCAGGTCTAAACTAAACCTAAACCAGAACTAAACCAGGTCTAAATCAAGTCTAAACCAGGCCTAAACTAAACCTTTGAACCTTTAACCTTGAACCTAAACCAGAAGTAAACAATGTCTAAACCAAGTCTAAACAAGGCCTAAACTAAACATAAACCAGAACTAAACCAGGTCTAAATCAAGTCTAAACCAGGTCTAAACTAAACCTTTGAACCTTTAACCTTGAACCTAAACCAGAAGTAAACCATGTCTAAATCAAGTATAAACCAGGTCTAAACTAAACCTAAACCAGAAGTAAACCATGTCTAAACTAGGTCTACCAGAATTAAATGTAATCTATGAATTTTCATCTAAACAAATCTACACAACTCAACCTCTTGATGTAAAATCCTAGAGTCATCCCTTGTAGTGCATATTGTTGATGTTTTTATTCAGTTTTTACCAGAATAGTAGACACTCGGAGGGACTTGTTTGCCAGCGAGTCGGTGATGTTAGACGTCTTGCTTTTGTGGCTGTCTGTCATGTTGAGACCACTGGGAGGGTCCCATGTTCCAATCTGTTAAAACAAGCAGAGCCCAAATCACAGTTGCACACAGAAAGCCATCGCCTGCCTTCACAGCCGTTTACTGAGCTGATGCTTTGAGATTTTTTCGTTTTTTTTTTTTAAAGGCAGGGTTCTTTGGCGTCGTCGAGCACAGATGGTGGATTAGCACTCGTTGACACAACTGTCAGAGCGGCCCCAGTGAGAAGAGCCAGGAGCACCAAGACAGAGGAAAGACTAATGTTTGTTGGAAAGTACTGAGGAGAAAGGCGGTGTTTTTGCCTTGCCAAGTCCCAGTCATTGAAAAAAAATATATTTGTGAAATGTGAAGTATTTCGATGAATAAGGGTTGCCATATGAAAAACAGTATCCAATGAAATGGTGGCATTTTGACGTTGTGAGGGGTAGTCAAAAAGATGTCTACATTTGTGAGAAATTAGTTTAGTTTATTTTCACCCAGTCCCAGTTTCCATTATTTTGATGTACATTAGAATTATGTTAGTGACAAAATGTGAAAAATAGATCCTAGAAAACTAATTAAAGCTTACAGAATGGGCTTCACACGACTTAAATTAAATTATCCTATTGTTTGCCATTTGTTATTGCCATCATCAGTGTTATTATTATACTATATTTCTAGATGTATTATACAATTATAATATAATAATATACAGTTTATATTTCCTATAAAAAAAAAGTTGGGACTATCATTTTAATTTGCTATGATAAAATAGTGCCATTTTCCATTCTTAATCATGACAACAATGCTAATAATAATCATTTTGTATTTTTTCGACTTAAAATAGATGCTTTTATCCATCCTTTTATACGTTTCCACCAATATTAAGAAGAAAAGTATGTGTGTAATCAGTCATATCTGTGTTTTGAAACATTAGTATTTATCTAATTCTTTGTTGTTGGATTTCTTCCGGGACACAACGTTCAGCTCCATACTGCCATGCTCCTGCCGTAGTCTATAACAGGGGTTCCCAAACTTTTCAGACCGGGACCCCTAAATAATGGCACGAAAGCCAGAAGGAGTTCAAAAATACAAACGTCCACAAGACAAGGCAATAGAGCTAATGTACATAAAAACATGTGTGATGCTTTTATTTTCAAATAAACTACAGTTGTGACTAACATGTAAATATTAATCAACAAATAATTATTTCTGTAAATCATTTGGTGACCCCCAGTTGGGGCTTTGGGAACCCCTGGTCTATAATGTACAAATGCCTGATCAAACACAATTTAACAGTAATGTAATAGTAACCATACAGCACCTTTTCTAATCCCTCTTCCTTCAAACTGATGACGTCCAGGTCAAAATCTGTCCTCAATCCATTTGTCCTGTTGAAGAGCACTCGTCCGGTCAGGCCGTCCCAATGAGCCTGCCAAAAAGATAACCAAATAAAAGCACAAATGTTCAGTGAAAATCCATTGATACTCAAAATATATATAAGTATGGTGTCAGATTATCCCAAAATTATCTTAAAACAGGTCTAAAGAAATAAACCATGACTAAGAAATCCGTATAGACTAGATCGAGTACTTCCAGTGGGACTTTTACCATAGATTGAAAACCAAGTTAGTGGTGGGCCGGCGATATGGTAAAAATACATCATCACAATTTTATTATACTATTAATTTTCCTCTTTTTTATGTATATGAACATTGGCATTATTTCAGGAAAAATGACGATGAAGAGCAGAGCATAAATGAAGCATGATTCTACGATCTTCCAACATTAGCAGATCGTCATAACTCCACCTCAACCACAACACATCTCAATGCAACCACTGAGCACCACCCTACTATGTCTACACCCATTTGGAATTCAGTCTGACTCCTTCCTTCTCTCACCAAACCGCAACAAGATACAAAAAAGCAGCTCGAATAGAAGCGGATTTGACAGGTAAGAGTTGATTATGCATGTGGTGAATCGTGCTTGAAGTTTCACATCAAAGGCTCGGAGGAACAGACGGGAGCTGTGTGAGAGATGGCCCAGACAGGAGAAGGGAGGACAAAAACGACGGCTATACAACAACGGATCATTCTAGAAACTTACAAAGATAGCGTCCAGTGAATGAAAAGAACAAAGCAAATGGCTGACCTGACTATAGAGGTGTCTTTGATATGAACGCAAAATGAGACGGGAATGATATTACAAAAATAATATTTATGTCATATGTGTGGGGGGGGGGGGGGGTAAAAAAACAGTAAAAAAAAGAAGTGACATAACATAACCAAATAAAACAGGAAACAAGTGGATCTTGACAATTCCAGTGTTGCTATTTGGATTATAGAGTTGTTATTTTGATTATGAGCATGTCCCATTTACCTCTGCACTTCATTTTGTATAGGCAAGGCAAGGCAAGGCAAGTTTATTTGTATAGCACAATTCATACACAAGGCAATTCAAGGTGCTTTACAGAAAAGACAAGTTAAAGAACATAATACAATTAAAAACACAACA
>JAVQKC010043686.1:0-16183 GCA_036025475.1 Philypnodon macrostomus
CTGGATTGGCAGATGAAAGCTTTTCAACAATCAAAACCTTGTCCAGATGCCCTTTTTCAACTTTCAGAATGACCTCTACCTGGATGAATGACAACCTTCACCGTCGTCTTTCTTTACAACACAATAATAATTTATCACAATCTCTGGTGTTTTCTACGGAGCCCTATAGCCACAGGTGGGTGGGCGGAGCCAGTGGCTGTGAGGGACAGCTAGAGTTTCAACAAACAGGTCAAACCTGGATAATAGTGGAGCCAACTGAATCAAAACTCAAGTATGCAAACAGAGAGTGAATGGAGCTGGACTGTGGCTCTGCTGTATCTGTGAGAGACAGCTGCCTTAATGACAGAGGTCATAGAGAGGTGGACTATCACCGCTGGCTGTGAAAAGTCTTCACTCAACAACTGTTACAGTCATACATACTCATACTCTTTCTCCAGTCTGGAGCTGATGTGTTCAGGTGAGAATAATGGATATTATTATAGAAAAGGAAAGTGAAAAACAAAATGGCCACTGACTCTGTGTGACTCTGTGCAGAGATGTCTTCTGGGACCACTCCTGGACCTTAGTTTGTGAAGAGGACTTTGACTTGCTGAACACGGATGTAGCAGGGAGCTGGGATCTGGGGCTCCTTCTCTCGCTCTATGAAAAGGGGCATGCTCATCTTAGCCCAATGTTCCACTGTGAGGGCTAGGAGTCTGGTCTGATGGACTATCCCAGGTCCAATTCACCTGGGAACACCTGCTCATCTGGAAGCGCTGTCACGTGCTCAGGTAAACCTCACCTAATGTAATCTTCACCTGCTCAGGTAAACCTCACCTCCTCAGGTAAACCTCACCTGCTCAGGTAAACCTCACCTAATGTAAACTTCACCCTCTCAGGTAAACCTCACCTTATGTAAACTTCACCCTCTCAGGTAAACCTCACCTCCTCAGGTAAACCTCACCCAATGTAAACCTCACCTAATGTAAACCCCACCCGCTCAGGTAAACCTCACCTCCTCAGGTAAACCTCACCTAATGTAAACCTCACCCGCTCAGGTAAACCTCACCTAATGTAAACCTCACCCGCTCAGGTAAACCTCACCTCCTCAGGTAAACCTCACGTCCTCAGGTAAATCTCACCTAATGGAAACTTCACCCGCTCAGGTAAACCTCACCTCCTCAAGTAAACCTCACGTCCTCAGGTAAACCTCACCTCCTCAGGTAAACCTCACCTCCTCAAGTAAACCTCACCCGCTCAGGTAAACCTCACCCGCTCAGGTAAACCTCACCTCCTCAGGTAAACCTCACCCGCTCAGGTAAACCTCACCTCCTCAGGTAAACCTCACCTAATGCAAACCTCACCCGCTCAGGTAAACCTCACCTGCTTAGGTAAACATCTCATGTTCATGTAAACCTTACCAGCTCATGTAAACCTCACCTCGTCACATAGAGTATACACAACTGCACAGGTTTCCGTACCACACCTGGATGCCAAAGAGAAACACACTTTCTAAGCCTGATAAAAAAGAAGCATGAAGCAAGAAGCTCCAAAGAGCCACAATCTTCTCAGAAAGTATAATCGCTGCTGTATTTTGGAGCACAGGTGGTCAACATGAACCTGCCATGGTAAACAGTTATCAATATAAACACTGAGATAATTGTACGATATATTCACTTACCATAACATTCGTTCACTAGTGTGACTGTGGGTCAAATTAAAAACAGACTCAATTAAAAACAGACTCATGTAAAGGTAAGATAAGATAAGGTAAGATAAGCAAAGTTGGAAATTGCACTGTTTTTATTATCATCATTATATCAGTGTGCAAAGTAATTCACTATTTTGTTAATTAATAATAAATAGTTTTTATCAAATCACCTCTCTCCAGATCTACTCGCTCAGCCAATCATTTCCCTGTCTGTGTCTCCTGACCTTGTCTCCGAGGCCCGCAGGGTACAGCTGGGCCCAGTCTTTAGGGTCAAATGCTCTATTGACCCACAAGGTTCTTTTCAGCTCATCTCTCCTACTGTGGATCCACCTTAAAACCACACCCTGTCAGCTGTCAATCACTCTGCCCACTTCCTGTTCTCTAACGCTGGCCCCGCCCACACCTGCATGTTTCTTCTCAGAGCCACACCCTTTATCTCACTCTTGTAGGTAAGTCTGCCCATCTGCATCATATGGCTTACTTCTACTATTTTATTTTTTATTTAATTTTTTTTTTTACCTACTTTTGATTTACTTATTTGTTTATTTTTTGGAATGGGCAAAACTTCAACTTTGTTTTATTTTTTATGTTGTATTTCTTTTGTCTGTCAAATGACATACATACTAAAAATAGTATAACCATCATTTTTTACACTGAACTGAATAATATTATTTGATAATTTTACTTTAGTACATTTTTGGGCTACTTCCCCTCCTCTTATATTAACATTAATACAGTCCTTGCATCCCAGCCTCTGACTCAGACTTGATCATCCGAGTGTTGGTCTTTCTCCTGTTGAAGATCATATGCATGTTCTCTACTTCTACTGCAAGGTTCTGTTGTCTCTCATTTAGATTCTATTGTTCTGTCTCTCGTTTCCATTCAGGACACTGTTTTGATTTTCACACAATAGTGACTCTTCTAAATCTATGGATTTAGGAACTCCTCAATTCCTAATCTCTCAATCCCTCGGGGAGACCTTTCGTCTCCACCATAATGTCCAGGACACATTTATTATAGCTTATCTGATGAGTGGTGTATAAATTGTCTCAATTTCGTTTTTGATTTCTATAGTTTGCATTATACACCATATCAAAGCCTCAAAGGCCTACTCCCAGCGTGCTAACCTTACTGTCCCCAATACCAAATGGGAACTATTGGTGTAGTAATTGCACACAATGTCACAATACAACAAAAACATCCTATTTTTACCATCCATCTACTGGAAAAAACTCCCATCAGGAGCGTTATCACATGCCTCCTGGTTTATATGTTACGCTGCCCATGCAGACTAGAAAATGTATTAGCGAACATAAAAGTGCCATTACACAACAGGATTCAGACTCTCCAAAAGCAATCCAGTTAAAGCACAACGGGACATCTGTTCGCAGCCCGCAGGGGAGGTGATCACGATTGTGTTTCAAAAAGACGTGAAGCCTTTTGGATTTTTGGCCTAACAGACCCTAAGCCCCAAAGGTCTGAACAATGAATTTCTCCTAAATGTAATGGTATCATTTCAATGGCTCTCTCTATGAGGAAATAAACTGTGATATTCTAACATTGAAATGACAACTTTTTAAATATGAAAATACACTATATATGTTTCTATGAATTATAGATTTAATATAAATTATGTCATATTTGTGCACATTTAATATTTATGTGATGGTTGTTTTTTAATTTTGTATTTCTTTTGTCTGTAAAATGACACATACTAAAAATAGTATAACCATATTTTTTTTACATTGAACTGAATAAAATTATTTGAAAATTTTAAACTGTGATATTTTAACATTGACATGACAACTTTTTAAAGATGAAAACACGCTATATATGTTTCTATGAATTATAGATTTTTTTATATAAATGATGTAGTATTTGTGCACATTTTTTTTTTTGTACTTCTACTGCAATGTATATGTTTTTGGAGGCAGCACCTGACTTTATAAAAGGTGGAGTAAACGGGGCTGTCCTCGAGCCTGAGGTTGGTCAGTTGTACCAAAACATTTCTACCGTACCATTGTGAAATAGGGCCAGTGTGTTGACTAAGGAGTAGGGTTATATTATGCATTTAAAACATCACTTTTTTATTGACATTTATATACATTATAGATTGTGTGTTTTTTTAATGTGTCATTGTCATGGCTCTTTATTATGAGACTGAAATCTTACCTTTTTTTGCAAGTGTCAGTTTGTTGATCTTTGACATTCAATTCTAAAGTGACTGTGTGTTACTTTTCTCAGTCCTTGTTATATTCACTTCAAGTTGCTCTTATCCTATATACTTTCACTCTGTAAATAGTCCTCTTGTCTGTTACCATGGCAGCAAGAGAAAAATCGACAAATCAAAAAGACTTCCTCACTATGCCCACTACATCTCCACTGTCTGTGATCAAACCGGGGCCTATTAGTGTGAAGCCCCATTCGTTTGACCCTGTTATGTTGACATAGGGTTAGCATCTATCTTGCATCATTAAGCGCCAGACAGATTTCATATAAGTGTTGCAATGATAGTCAGAGGTCATTTCCACAGGCAGGGCTGCATGAATAATTGATTACTGCTTTGGCTTTATTAGGCAGGGTCACGCCACGGTGGAAAAGCAGCCGCAAGATACAAGTTAGCGTAAAGGAGATCAAAACGCCTGGAGTCAAATGTTAGCCGTTAGCATCATTGCGTTTGAGTAACAAATATGGCTTTTTTGGTTAGTGTT
Organism: Philypnodon macrostomus; assembly: GCA_036025475.1. Lineage (NCBI taxonomy): Eukaryota > Metazoa > Chordata > Actinopteri > Gobiiformes > Eleotridae > Philypnodon > Philypnodon macrostomus. Next base: position 4,402 of record JAVQKC010043686.1, read on the forward strand.
TTATTTACTTGAAATGTATTTGTGTTTAATTTCTCATTGGTTTGTATTCAATTTGTATACTATTGGATTTTTGACATTTAAATATTGTTGACCTGTATTTAACATAGATGGTATTATGCAAATGAACAATGTCAAGATGACATCCATTGAGGGGACACTGCTAACACTATCCCTCAATGATCACGTTAATGAGGAAGGTACAATTATGGAATATGATGATTTTAAATATATGTATGGCACAACCTGTTCGTGTCCATGTATTTAATCAATTAATTACAGCACTGGGAAGGAAATGGGAAAAAAAAAACAAATCGATGAGGGAACATACAAACTAAAGGGCTCAAAAATAAATAAAAATATATACAATTTTGATCTAACATCATTTAAGGTTATTCCAAACAGTACACATGAATGAATGAAGTTGACTACCCTTTACCATGGGAAAGAATATTTAAGTTAATATATTGTACTACTGTTGGTGTACAGAATAGATTTTTTTCAAATGAAAATCATTAAGAATCATTTCTTGCCTACTACAAAAAAGATTTGGAATATGGTGGACTCGGACGAATGTGGTTTTGATTCTTTGGAGTCAGAGTCAGCTGTACACTGATTTCTTAAACTGTGATAATTATATTTATTCAGTTATTTTATTAGGGAAACAATTTATGTTTAAGGCCACAAATAGATCTTCTTTGAACATTATTTAATTATTTCAAACAACATTTGTGTTAGACGAATATAGGGCCAAAGTGATTTTGAGTTAAAACAATATAAAAAGAGATTGCACATTTTCAATTAATGTTTTGTGTTGGATCTAAATTGACGCCTGCTAACTGAATGCATTAAGTGTGTGTGTTTTTTTGTTTTTTGTTGTTATTGTGTCTATTATTCTTAAATTGTCTAATGTTTGTTAAAAAGAACCTACACACATTATCAGTGTGTCACTAGATCAAGGAAGATTTCCCCAGTCACAGAAGCATGCTAGTGTTGTTCCCATATTTAAAGGTGAAAAGCCCCTTCTTACGTCTGATTACTGACCAAACACCATTTTGCCATCTGTATCCAAGGTCTTTGAAAAACTGGTTGCTAAACAAATCCCCAATCATCTCAATACCAGTTATTTTCCTTTGCATTCTTTAATTATTCTATAGAGACAGCAACATGTTATTTTATGGACAAAGTTAAGTCATCCATGGACAAAGGTGGGATAGTGGGAGCGGTCTTTTTAGATTTGAGCAAAGCATTTGACACAGTCAAACATTCAGTTTTACTGCACGAGCTTTATCAATTTAATTTATCTAGAAAATTAATTAGCTTAATTAAATAATTCTGCCCCCTTAAATTTTATAAACTGGTGTCCCACAGGGTTCAATTATAGGTCAAATTCTTTTCATTATATACATTAATGATTTACCATCTTTGTGCAAGAACCTTAATGTATGCAGGCGACATAATTATCCTGGCCTATGAAAGATCCACAGAGGAAGTTGCCTCAAAACAGAGGCTATGGTCAGAACCTGGCTTGAGCAATCCTGTCTGCAATTGAAAGCAAATCAATATATAGCTGGAAAAAAATAACAGAATACAAATATTTAAGATTATATATTGAATTAGCTCAATTTCAAAACTCACATTAAAAAAGTCAGTAATAAAATTAAATTTGAATAACTTGAAAAACTCTTCTACCAAACACCCCTAACCCGGCTCTAAAAATTAAGGCTGTGGTAGGTGGGTTGTGCAAACAGATTGGAATATTATTACAACTGACCCACATTCAAAAAAGATAATTTGCAATCACATTCAATGGTGAAAAGTCATTCAATCATTTATTGGTCTCATTTCAAAATCACAAACACATGGCCCTCTCAGTACAGGCCCATTTATACAGGGAACAGGTGTGGGAGGTGTCAAAACATTACAGACATCGAGGAAGTGGCAGTGTCACATAACCATCTGGACAGGAACTGATTGCTTTACATAATCCACAGTATCTTTTCAAGAGCAAACTAGAACAATAAATAACTAATAAATAGTTTGCATATGCTTTTGTATACTTTTTTAATCATCTTAAATATACATGCATTTTCTTTTTTCACATGCGAGGTAATTGCAATGCTACGATTAGCATTAAAGCTGAACTTAAGAGGGCAGGCAGGGCATAAAGCTGTACAACTTTGCATATTCTCATAAACATAATAGCTTTTGTGGATCTGCACTGTATATTTATATTGTCATTATAGTATTACCCTTTAGTACCATTTTTCATCTATAAATAAAGTATTTTATATAAGAGTTATAACAAGTTATTTCTGTTTGATATACAATTATGTTATACAAAGAATTCTGGTCCCTGTTGATTGGTTTGAATTTTAAAGGGGCGGGATAAATGGATACATGATTTCCATACAAACTATCAGAATTCTGAATGGTGTTTGAAACTTCTGACACTTTTTGAAAATTATGCAACCAATCAGACAAACAAAGCTTCACAGAATGTCCGCCCCCATCGTAGATAAACAAAGATGTAATTGGTCCAAAAAGATTGACATCAGTGGTGATAGGTTTGTTTGGGAGGGATCCAGCCATATGTCCTTTTATGAAAGTTCCAAGTCTGGATAATAGGTGAGGGTTGTCTTAGGAAGTTCCTGTATCTTGTGCAGCAAGCAAGATTCCTGCAAAATGTATAAATTCACGAACTTACAAAAATCCATCTGGTTAGGCTCAAGCCTATAATTTTGCAGTCCAAACCACTGATGGTTCAACCGATAATGTGGCAGTAGGTTTACCAACTGTAAAAAGGACTTTTCTTGCAACATGGTGATGGCAAATACGTCATGCGTGCTGCTCAATAATATATTTAAAATGACACGGAGACAATATCATTGTTTGAATGTGGCTGTAGTTAGTTGGCTATGTCACACAAGTCATTGCTCTGATTGGATAAAACAGTGGTTGCTAGTTCATCCAATTATCTTGAAAGATTTGCTTGTCTTTTGAGCAAATATCTGAATTAGGTGTCATCCCAGATTGAAAATGTGCAGAACTCCGAACAAGAAATATCCATTTGAGGAATGCTGAATATGTAAAACTTTGGCAAATCAACAATGTAATAACCGCACACTATACAAAGCATTTGCTGTGTTGACCCTGGGTAGGCGGAGTTTCATGCCCACTTTACAAAAATATGAGTCGAGCTGGCCAGGCTTACACATTGAACATAATAAGCTCTTTTTAGGTAGATATACATGTCATATAAATACATAGTTCAATACAGTTTTGGGAAGAACAAATACGCTGCAAAAGTCTAGATTAGTTCAAATGACTTCAAATCTGAATATTAGTCTAGATTTGAAGTTGTTAGAAGTTATTTAGATTTATTTTAACTTGTTTCAGTGTATTTCTGCAAAAACTACGCCAGCATAAATAGAAAAATAGGAATCCTTTGGCAGATATTGTGCAAAATAAAAACATGAAAGTTTATGCCGGTCAATTCAAATTTAGGCCTATTAAAGGTAGACCAGGGATTTCCAAAAAAACAGAAAATTTAAAAAATGCTTTAAATTACCTGGCCTCTACGGCAACATCAAATCACAGTTTGTGGGTAACCAATAGGGTCGGAGTAAAGTAAAAACTCAACTACTTTTCACTAGCAAGGATCACACGACAACAACAAAGAACATTGAGAGTTTTTGAAGGGATGTCTGGATGAGAATCGTGGTATGACGTTGGTTCTGGTGAAGGAGGATGCAGGTAAGGATAGCTGGGTTGAATGAAACTCACTATAGGGGTTCCGTCTCTGGTAGTTAGACTAGGGACCCACCCTTGGGTCTGATTGTGGGTGTCAGGAGGCTGGAAGACAAAACATGAGACAGAGAAGGGAGAGGCGGTGGGTCGAATAGTGTGTGGTGGTTTTGGTGGGTATAAGTGTGGCCTTTTTGTAGTTGAAGAGGAGTTTAGGCGTGGTTAAGAGATTGAGGTGTGTTGCAGATGTGGTTGAGGCGTGGTGCTGCTCCCAAACATATTTACATCATTTGGTCAAAATAGTAACCCACACACTCTATTTGATGTTGCTGTAGAGGCCAGGGGAGAAACTAAAGTAAAAATAATACTATGACAGATTACCTACTTTACATCATAGAACACGAAAAGTTGATCATTTTTAAGCATTTGTTCAACTTTTTGGGGAAACCTCCGGACATCATCTTTTTATAAATAAATCGAGATTAATATTCCAAACTCAAGTCATTTTAAGTAAACTAGATATTCTTTTGTTGCAGTGAAATTCCATCTCTGATGCGATCACAAGTAGATGGACCAGTAGATGACGTTAAAGAACAGGAATGAAAAAGGGAACAGTGCTCTGGAGTATAGGTCGACTCTCTTAGCGGCTGATGGGATGACTGGTTTGGGGGGTGGGAGCTTCTTGCTGTTCTTGGCCTGTGACTTGCCCATGGCCGAGGCGATGTCGATGGGCTTTCCATAGCAGTCAAAGTTTGACAGCTCAAAGTCTCGCGGGAGAGAGCCAACAATGCTGAAGTCATTGGTGCGTAGATCCGACTTGGACGTGCAGACCTTCTTACAGCGAGTCTCTGCCACCTGCAACACAATATGATAGAACGTAGGGTTATTGGCTAGAAGCTTCAAATCCCCCTGAGCTCCACCGCCACCTATTGGAAAGAACAAGGAATTGAAATTATGAAAATTAGAAATGTATTCTGCTATAATTGGAGCTGACCACTAGATGTCACTGGGGGCCTACTAATGACATTTGTAATAGGCAGTCTTTGAGTAGCCTGGCCAGCCGGGACTATTCTATACAAAGATGTTAGGCTGATCCCTCGTTGATTTCGTTTAATTTCAGGGGGCGGGGTTTATCTTGTATAGTAAACCGATCAGAAATGCAAGACATGACAAAACCAAATCATGTAATCTTCCCCAACTAAAGACTGCACCGGACTAATGTAGACTCTGAGCTAAATTAATTTCAATTATGCAATGTGATTGGAAGGCTGAGTTCAGCTGTGTTTGGCAGGTTAGACACGACACCCGCTTTGAATGATTGAAAGGCCTGTTTTGCATTTAGATGAGATTAAGTGGTGGAGCTGCTTAGAAGCTCGGGAGAGTGAGGAGAGGCAAAACAGTGCTCAAGGGTTAGGTCAAAAATGGGCAGAATGTGTATTTGTATAATAGCTAATAAAAGTTATTTATTTTTTAAAGATATTTTTGGGGCAATTTTGGGGGGATTTAATTCATAGGACAGTAGTTGTAGTAGGAAATCAGGTAGCGTGGAGATCGACATTCGGCAAACTGTCGCGAGCTGGATTTTAACGCTGAGGCAAGCTTTTCAATCTCAATTCAATCAATGTTTAGGTAGAGTTAAAGAAAATGTAGTTAGGTTTAGTGCTTTCTACTGGTGTGCTAGTAAACCAACCAAGTTCCATTATTTTATCATTATTATTATTATATCGGCGAAACAACGATATTATGGAATCACGTTGGTCCGTGCCCCCTGCGCATCCTACGTGTGAAACACGAACTGCCGGATCAGTTTCAACATTTGCACACAGGACGCAGAACTGTATTGATTTTGGTACTTCTATGATGAATATTAATTAAGTAATTAATTCATTAATAACCTAACCTGTGAACTTCTACGATTAATGGCAATATCTAACTAATTAATGCCCTGAAAAACTTTCATTGAGCCATTAATCCTGCTGAACATAACCAAATCGCATGAATAATCATAATAATTACTAACGTCACAGAACATGATCATATCTTTTTTTTTATTTTTTTATTATTTATTATTGTCAAGGCCTGCCCATAATAATTCACTTGTAATACAAAACTGAATTGTGAATTGACCAATATGGGAAAAAAATCATGCTAATATTTTTCGTTTTACAAGTTGATTGGCTTTGGTCAAGAGACATGAATTAACATTGCACTAAAACAAATTGATCATCTGACCCTGTTCTATGAAGTAAAGTAGATCGTCAGAGGAGAGACTAAAGTAAAACTCCACTACAATTGGTCAAAGTGATAGACCGACAAAATTTAAAAAATGAATTCCAGTTCTTTTTCTAGTATGTCTACAACTGCAGATCACTCCTTCCTGTTTACTCACATGCAGGGTGCTAACGTGCAGTGGCGTCCCTCCGGTCCCGTTCACAGTGTTGTTCCTCGCCGCCTGGCTCCCCCTCAGGGCCTTCTCCTTAGCCGCCATCTTGGCCTTCTCCGCCTCGATGCGTTTGGGACTGTTGAGCATGACCTGCACCACAGCATACTCCACCAGCGAGGCGAACCCGAACAGCAGGCACGCGATCAGCCAGATATCGATGGCCTTCACGTAGGACACTTTGGGGAGCTCGGAAGCCAAGGATGTGCACTCGGAAGACAGGGACAGCACCGAGAGGATACCTGTAGAACAAACAAGTAGACTTAAAGTTTCCAAAATAAGATAAAGTTAAAAATAAAAACAAATTGGCTATCTGACCCTGTTTTATGATGTAAAGTAGACTTTTTATTGAGAGTTATTGAGTTCACAGTTTTGTGCAATTAATTACTTACTTAATTGATATTCATCGTAGAAGTGCCAAAATCGATACAGCTTGATGTCTTTATGATATGTATCTGTGTGCAAAAGTTGAAACTGATACGGCAATTCGTTTGTTTCAGTGATACAATTACATCCAATCTGCCCATGAGAATGTGTTAGAGAAGTCACATCAATCATTTAAAGTATACTGTTGGATTGACCTTGGCTGTCATAATAGGTCAGATCTGTAAGTCAGGGTTTTTTTTGTCATGATCTCTTATTCAAATCATTAGACTTTTTAGGTAAAAAATGTTCAATTACAGCTGTATATTTGAATGTAGGCAGACAAGCAAGTTTACATTCAAACCATAATCTTTAAACATAATGTATTGATTTTGTTTCTATATTTTTTCTCATTACTATTAGGTTTGTCCCATGGTCGAGACAGCGTTAACCTTGACCAGAGAATAAAGTGAATAGCTGTGATACAAAGGTGAGGCAGAATCCTTTGATCTCTGACAGCCCTACATCAATACATACTCACTTCACAAAGGAAGAGGGTTTTGTTTGTCTGCAGAGTTTCCTCATGTGCTAATTTGTATAAAAAAAATCAATATCATGTGATTATTGTGGGAAAGAGGAGACTGTGATTTAGAACCACTCTGACAGGTTCCATTGTGGTGCCAAGTCTATGTAGTAAAGTGCAAGAAAAAGGTATGGGACAGTATTGAGGTTGGTTCTGGTGCTAGAGGATGCAGGCAATGATAGCTGGGTTAGATGAGAATCAGTATGGGGGTTATGTGTCTGGTAGATAGTTCATAGTTCATGTATAAGAGTTAGTTGTGGCTGGTCAGGCTAGTACATTACTATATCACACACCCTGTAGGCTCTGATAGGCTTATGTCTCATACCTCCACCCCCACCCAAAAGCACACACAACATCTAGCCTTACTGTGTTTTGTCTCACGTGAACACTGGTATATGATATGGAGCCTTACACACATGAGTGGAGAGACACCTGTGTGGACTGACCTGCACTGATCCCATTTACAGGAGTCAGAGGAGGCTTCAGCAGAGGATCACATCAGGAGAGCAGGGGCTGGTGGGATGGAAGTGATGATAAACAACGTGAGGAGGATGGACATGTAACCATAGTGAAATCCTATCATTTTTACACAACTGACACTGTGGAGAGACAATGACAATGGGTTATGGAGGACATCATGAAAACAGTGACATGCAGAGGTGCGTACATCAAATATTCATCATATTTGAAAATGGGAAAATATGCAAGGGTCGACACTACCCCTGATGTCCAATGACCCCCTAGTTGAGAATAAAACAAAATAATACATATTCCTGTCTATTGGGTTGTTTGTTTATGCTTTAATGTTTCCATTTACAGTCTGTACAACATTTTCTTTTTGAAGCTGAGGGATAAGTTGAGGTTAGTCCTTAAGTTAGTTTAAGTCAAGAGTGCCCCCTTCAGTATCCGGAAATGGTCCACGCTCCCCCCAGAATCTGAAATCTTCTTCCAAAATACAAAACTTCTAGTCATCTATTTCATAAAATCTTCTCTTCTATCTTTCAAAACAATGGCTATGGTCATCAGTGTAAGGGCCTCAAAATGTCACTGAAATAATTTACAGAATTAAATTAATGTCTTCTTTTTTATTTTTTTTACATTACCTTGCACATATTACTACATACACCATTTAGTCACTGTAGGACTATTTAGAAGGTTAAACAGAAAGACACACAATCAGACAAATTAGACAAAACAAGTAACACAACACACAAGACAATTGTATACGGCACAGCCCCAGTTACCTCAATGTACTTTGTGGTGGAAAACATAAGACTTTCTGTGCATCTTTCAGCATCTTTGGGCCTTAGGTCCACACTGGACAATGGCTAGTGTTAGTTACAGGACTGACAGAGACATACACAGACAGGCAATGGTTTACTCTTGCAATAGTTGACTAGGGAAAATTTAGAGAGTAATCAATTCACTAGCCAGAGAAATACATTATTTGGTGACTGGCCCGGTAAACAAAGGCACAACCTCCTTTCTCAGCTCTTAAATTGTGGATTGAGATAGTTAAAATAGAATACAGCCTAAGTCACTGGATGGATCTATTTCCAAGAAGGTAGTGTTTGTGTGATGGATGGATGGCTCATTTGAGTTGACATTCCCTAGAAATCAAGACACACCTTTTTTCTCATTACCTCCGCCAATGTTTTTGGTCGCGTCCATCTGTAAGTGACTTAAATCATATCAGGAATGACAAAATAAAGAAGTGATTAGATTTTGGGACTGATCCGTGTCACCGTCTGAATCCAATTAATTTTGTCAACAAATTTCTCATTCACTTGAATGGGACAGAAAACATAATTTCATTGACTGATCTCTGACGCCATATTGTGGACATTTAGTCGCAGTACCACAACAGCTAATTCCAAGTTATCCCTACCCTGTCAGCCTCTTGCCAATTGACTGTTTTATTTATTGACATTGTTTTTTTATTGACATTGTTTTATTTATTGATATTGTTTTATTTATTGATATTGTTTTATTAGGCTATTACTGTTTTTTCTGTGGTTTTGGTAATCTATCATTGTATTAACATGATTTTGAAATAACTGAAACAAAGACAAGTGACTTTCTAGCGTTTCTATTTTCTTGGGATGTCACTGCAAAAGAATCTAGCACCTTCTAGTCTGCAGTGTTTTGTGGAGCTCCCACTCGAGAAACACTCTCGTATCACCTGACTTTGTTCCAAGACAGCTCTGTTTTGGGGGGTTTCCAAAACAAACGCCAACCCCTTATTACTTATGTCATATAAACAAAGCCATGACACCCTCACAGCCAAACACACATCTTCTCTAATCAGAAATTCAATTCAATTTTATTTGTATAGCCCTATATCACAACACAGTTGCCTCAGAGGGCTTCACAAAAGAAGATGTATGTAAACAATAAACAGGAAATGTTGTTAAATGGTGATGCCAACATTGCTTCTCTGGGTGTGTTTGTTGACAGTGCAGGAGCAGACATGAGGACTCAATTTCTGACATCTTTTATTTATGAATCTGTAGGACTGTAGTGCAACATTAATAATTACTCAAACATGCCTAATGAAACATAACATAATTTTGGGTATGTGTTACCACATAATATAGGCATAATATAGGCTCCTGAAGTGTTCTACCTAGTGCTCTACCTAGTGCTCTAGTGCTCTACCTAGTGCTTAATGAATGTGAAAGTGAATGGTTGTCTCTTTGTAAACCCCTTTTCCCATTTTCACAATTTTCCATTTTCATTTACAACACTATTTTTGGTGCTCAGGCTGACAGTGTGTGACTCCCTGATTTGGACCCAGCTCAGCCCAGAACAGCCCTTCATTACTAGGGTTAATCGGGATCAGGAGGGTGGGGGTGGTGGGGTGTACGTCCAGCTGACCATCTCCTCTCAAGTTCACACTTAACAGACAGAAGCACTTATCTCAGGCCACTGGTGATCTGCACTCTGTCCCCATCCTGTAGTATGAGACTGGAAAGCTAATGTCGCAAAATGCCATGGTTTCACATTAGATTATCAGGTCAAAGGCATGAACCGATTCAAAAGTCCTCAAAGACCAGATAAATGAGTGAGCAGCAAAACATGCACACTAGGCTAATACTTCAGTTCGGTACATCCTGGCCAAGATTCTGTCTCAAGAGCTGTCGAAGGGTCCCCAGGTCACGACTACTGGCAGCCACAGAGGCATTGAAGGATGGGTCAAATGCATTGAACAAATTTCCCCTATGGGGACAATAAAGTATACCTTAACCTTAGGTATAATTAGCAAGTAACCTTTTTAATTGATTGTGTTCATAAATTATTGTTGACAGCCCTACTTTAATGGCTAAAAAGTATCAGAAGATCTTGGCCTCATACATTCAGGCCCCTACAAGATATCACATTGGGCCCCACCATCTCAAACTAAATGAACCTTTCTTAGTGTTTTACATTCAAAATATTTCATAGTAACTTTCAAATCCCTTACAACACTTGGACTCTCAACTTAAGTTAATGCAATTTGAAGTTCTGGGCCTGTGCTGTCGTCCCCGACAGCAAGGTGTGTATATCGGCGAAACAGCCCCATACGTCTGCTACAACTGGCCCCAACGGACATTCAGACATTGTGTGATTTCTAAAGGTTTTATTATTGTTAACCATGACAAACATGGGAAGGGTCTATTTGACTTTTTTGATTTGTCTGGATGTTTGTGAAGAATGTTTTTGCCAAGTTTGGAAAATTCCCTAAAACTACATACTTCTTTCAGTCAATAGGGGGCGCTATAGAGGTAACTGCCTTCATATCAGTCAGATGTGTTCAGGGCCGGGGGGTAATTAGGTATTTCAGGTTTGAGCCTAATTGGGCAAAGTATGTGCAAGTTAGAGGCTGTCAAATATACCTGACTTCTCAATTTCAATCCAAAATGGCCGACTTCCTGTTTGTTGTAGGCTGAGGCTATGACACAGGGTCCTAAGCCATGCAGGAGGCCCCCAGCACCAACGAGGAATACACACTGAGGCTATGACAGAGGGTCCTAAGCCACGCAGGAGGCCCTCAGCACCAACGAGGAGAACACTGAGGCTATGACAGAGGGTCCTAAGCCACCCAGGAGGCCCTCAGCACCAACGAGGAGAACACTGAGGCTATGACAGAGGGACTGGGACTACAGGCAGGGGGCGCTAACAACCGCAGGAGATGCAATTTTCCAGGGGGCCGTCTGCAGACACATCACAAGGTGGCTGAACAACCTGGACAAGCCCAGGAGGAGCGATCTGGCACAGTTTGTCTCTGCCGTGCCGAGGCTCTTCCGCTGAACACCTCTTCTTTATTGATTATGCATTTTGGGGGAATTATAGATTTCTTCATTATGTATAACATTGTTCTTACATTTTGGAGGAATAATTTCTTAAAAATGCATATATTAGGTGGCACGGTGGCAGAGTGTTTAGCACTCTAGCCTCACAGCAAGAGGGTCCCAGGTCTGGGCAGTCTGGGTCCTTCTGTGTGGCATTTGCATGTTCTCCCCGTGTCTGGGTAGGTTTCCTCCGGGCACTCCGGTTTCCCCTAACACTAAAACATGCACAATATGACCTTCCTCAGTGTTCATTTCTTAATTTCTTTCTATAGCCTAATATATATATATATATATATATATATATATTTTTTTTTTTTTTTT
>JAVQKC010043690.1:0-22190 GCA_036025475.1 Philypnodon macrostomus
TGAAAGACTGAACTTCCAGTTTACCCAGTTTGTCAAACAGGTTTAAGAAGTCCTGTTTTAAAATCTCAGACTCACGTTTCTGGATGTCCACTGCACCCACGTGAATGATCAGCTGTTTGGCCTGCTCGTGTTTTTTTTCAGCCGGCCCACTTGGTACATTTTTAAACCCCGTGTGGCCTTTGAGTGAAAAAGTTTGCCCACCCTCTAAATTGGCCCAAAGCAGGATTGAACTGTGCTTAAATCAGGACTAAGCAGTGATAAAACAGTAGAAAAAGTAACAAAACTGTCTCTAAAAATAATCAAATTCAAAGCTCAAAGGTGTTTTTTAATATATATCTCTTTTTTTTGTGCAGACAAAAATTGCAGCCTTTGGGATTTGCTAAAATTGCAATTTATTTTCGATTGTGATTAATTGTGCAGCCCAAGCGTGAAACATATTTAAAGCTGCTGGTCCCTGTATGAACAAAAAGTACAAAGTATAATGGACCCTGCTTTAAACATGATGTTCAAAGTGCAAAGTGTCTGGATACCCCATTAAGAGAACATGTTCATTCAGATGGGTGGATGGATGGATGGATGTATGCTTCATTGTTGTCAGTGATGTAGAGGACGCTTGCAAATGGGTAAACAAGCAATGATGGGTCAAAGGTGTTGTGGAGGTTGTGGGAGGCAGGGAGAGTGGGGACTGTGAGTGCTGCTGACAGAGGAGCCAGTGGCTGCAAGCTGAACAGCGCTCAGCCAATGAGACGAGCAGTGTATTGATCTACAGTTTGAGTTTCTTTGTGAAACAGGATCTGAGGACACAAAGAGAGCCTTATTTAAAAGTCTTTATATTCCCATCCATATCTATTGATCCACACACACTTTTATACCACCTTAAGTAAGTCTCTGCTTCCCTCAGTCCCTTTAAAACCTTATTTTGTAGCTGTCTAAGCATGCTTGCTGTTTTTCTTGAAGTCACACTGGTTTATTCATGTCGCCAGGCGCCGGTTTAGGACTTATCTGGCCTTTAAAAAGCATGCAACTATTTCCTGATCATGTTTCCATGCTATTCATCTCTAAGTGATTGAAAAGGGTTCCTTTATGGTTCTTTATTTATTCCTAACGCACCTTAGTATTTCATATCCTCCGAATCCCTTATCTCTGACAGGAATAAATTGCGTGGATCAAGTCAATATAGCTCTGTCAGATTGTCTATAGTTTAAATGAACACACATGCACATGCACGCTGAGAAGATAACAACTTTGTCCTGGTGTAGATTTGATTGGCCGCCCGGGCGCTCCTGTCAGACAGTACTGTAAAATATGGCTGTGGTTATTGTGTGCTGTCATAACTTGGCCTGTAAATCTCTCCCTGAGTGGAGGAGTAAGGCAGGAGCACAGAATTGATTCGCTCATTCTACTTCATCTTTTTGTCTCTCTCTATTGGTGCTGAGCCAAAGGCCTTGGAAGCCATCTTCATTATGTCCCCATCTACAGGAGGAGATAATGTTAGCGGCCCCATCATCTGATGTCATTTTAATTAGCCTGCTCTCATACTTAACATGCCGTTGGCCTCTTTCCTTTTCCCTCTTTTCATTTAATGCACCTTATACCTCTGGGGATCTATTTAGAACACGATAACGCTGTGTCAGTTTTTCTGTTCACTTTTATATGACAACTCTGCAAAGTTACAAACTATTGTTATTAGGTTCAGGAACAGCTTTATGTAAAGCTGCTTGATAGGTTATGTACACTTTTCACTCTGGTAGTCTGTTTTAGTAAAACATCTGAGTAGAGATCCAATGAAAGTATGTAAAGAGTAAGTGGCCTTACGACTGTGCAAAGTACTCTTCCCTTGCTGCATCAGCACAATCTTAATGGCCATTTGAGGTAATGCAGAAATGTTATAGCCCAAAAAGAATTATCCCTTAGCTTGCATTTTAATGGGAAAAGTAAACACATGTACAACAAGAAGTACTTGAAAAGTGCTTGTGTCTATGGATAAAGATATACCTAGACTTGGACCATGCTCTTCTAGTTCAGCAGTAAATGCTCTATTGAGGAACAAACCTCTATACACAATCTAGATGGAATGCACCACAGCAGCATGCTAACAGATACCGGGGCTGACAGTAGTGAATGCTTTCACCCATTACTCTTGTATTGCTAACAAACTAATAAACAACCAGAGTTGGTAGAGGTATAATCTCTTCATAAATGAACAGGCCTCTGTGGTCTCTATCCCTGGTCTCCTTGTCGCTCATGTCCCTGTGGTTCTGTGCAGACCTCCTCGGTTTAAACAGGGTACAACTGATAACGTCAGCCTCACTGTCTGTGAGTGACAGGTGGGTAAAATGGCTGTGGCAGCACACAGAGCCACGGAGAATCCATTTTCAGGCTGAGCTAGAACACAACTGAGTCCATCTGTCAGCCCAAAAACAAGAACATGGACTATCAGTCACAGATGACCCCGGGTTAGATATGTAACACACTGAGGGAGGGGGGCAGGGGGCCCACTTATCAACATAAACAAGCATGAAGATCAACAGATGGCTTGTCAATACAAGAATGAATCAATCATCCTTCCAATGCTAGTTTATTGTCCTAGTTAATATGTATGTTATTAAAATGTATATATGATTTTAGATGCCGATGATTTAGCTTAAGTGATTTGCTAAAATGCTAAATCCATCATGATTACTAAATCATTGTGATTACTAAACTCCACTAAATCTATAGTTTTGATACCTCCCGCTCTGCCAGCTGTCTTTTTCTCCAAACCATACAGCATCACTGGTCTCACAACTGTTCTGGTTCTTGCTGATTCCTATCTTGGCTCTTGCTTTAACTGACATTTTCCTTGTTTGGACAGGAAAAAAATGTGTAACAGAAATCAAATGCCATGTATGAATGTTTGAGGGCCCGAGGGAACTCTGTAAACTCCATTGGACCGACACATGAGGATATGAACTAGTTTTAAACTGTATGAACTTATTTATCTTATTAGATTAAAAATGACTGCACTTTAACCACATATGCACTTATAGATGAGGCACTTTAGACATCTGAATGAACGTGATCTTGATGATCTATTGGTGGCTTAACTGTTGTGTATGTCTTGTCCTGTACTAAATGTTAACTAGCTGTACGCTAACTTCAGCACATTTACAGATGTATTTTTGAACTGATGTTCAATAATGTGCATTGTCCTTTTTAAATAAATACATAAAATAAATTAAAAAGTTTAATATTTTCTCAATAAAGTGGTAAACAAAATACACAAAATTATATATGTCTCATTAATGTAAGTATGATGAGGAAGCTCTATTATATCCCTTATAGGAAACTATATGCTCAGCTGCATAGCTGCCTGGCTCTCCTTTCACCCCACATACAGCTTAGATTGCTGTCATTACACTCGCTCCATGCTTTCTGGCTCCCTCAGTAATTGGAGGTGGTGTGAATGAAAGCAGGGCCCTTGATTTCATACTTTGAAGATACATATAGGTACTAGTGTGAGCAGTATTATTGTGAGCAGAGGTCCACTATGGCTGCTCGATATTAGAAAAACATGCAATAGGGCTGAATATTGGGATAATGGTATGATTGTTGATATATCTATAATAATAATAAATATTTGATCTACTGGTTAAAAATGGGGCTAAAGCATTACATAACCCAGGAATAAGTTGGGGTCTGACCTGACCATAAAAAAGGTCTAACCCTGGACGTACTAACTTTTTAGGGCTAAATTGATGTTTTAATTGATGTTTTTATTTAGCCACACAATTGAATGAACACAATTTGAGACCTTACCATTTTTTTGTGTCATGAATATTGACATGGGTAATATTGCAATAATGGTTCATAAAGAGATTGCAATATTGACCAGTAAAGAAAGAAGAAAAAAAAGGTTTGAGGAGTTATGTCAGGGATTGGGGTAAAGGTAGGACCCAATAGCGCAGGACTTGTATTAATGCTTTTTCACCAGTTTATTGTGCTCTCCACAGAATATCATACTATGCCACGAGTACATACACTTCTTCACAGGCCGAGCTCCCCCGCAGACACACTAGCTCCCAGGCCTCACACACTCTTCCTCGGACATCAAACACCCAACAGCAAACAGCAATCAACGTTCTCGCAACATTCAGTAACCTATCCCTAAATACATCACTCGTGATCACCCACACCTGTCACGCATCCACACTCAATCACCACACGCTCTTGGCGGAAACCAATACAGGCGTGGCCACACATACACATGATCAGAAACATCAACGTCATGATACACGTAAACCCACAATATAAACACCCCACATTTCACCCCAATCCCCACACAGACCCCAAGTCCCATCTGGATCCGTGACAAGCTGCGGAAGTAGGATCTTTTGTCTGATCCTTATTTCACTACACAAAGTCCACTGACCAACACCATGCACTTATCTGAACCTGTGAACACCATCTCTACACTTAAAATGCAGATAATCTCATCGACAAGGAAAACTATAATTCTGCTGAAAAGGACAAAAAATTTACACAGAGAAGAGGGTGGAAATCAATGTAGCAATTTAATTTGGAGCAGAGCAAACACTTCTACATATATATATTACTGTACAACATTTGAATAATCATGTCTCTAAAAGGCTGAACCTCACTGGGAGGTAATTACACATTGATCATTAAATAACCTCTGGTCTCCTTTTCACACTGTCTCTGGACTCACCCATTGTAAGACTCCTACAGGCACCGGTGTAGCAGTACTCTCAGCTATACTTAAATAATGGAGACTGGTCATTAATTAGCACTGATTTCAATCAAAATATATGAAACTCAAAAGGATATTCACCAAAATGTATTATTGTATTATTTACTCTGATAATTAAAAATGCACTTCTGAGTGATCACAATCAGAGAGGTTGGTTTCATCCAATAATGAAGGTGTTGGTGGGTTGAGAGGTTAACCCAGACTATTAGCAAGATAACACAAAAAGTGGTTCTCAAACTGTGGTATGGGTACCACTGGTGGTGCAGGTAGAGGGTTTAAATTTGACCTGATCGTGGCAAATTCTGATTTAGAGCTGATTTAGTCATGGTTTAGACATGGTTTAGACATGGTTTAGATATGGTTTAGATATGGTTTAGATATGGTTTGTTTGAATTTAAATATGATTCATATGTAATGACACTTTCACAAAAACAGTATGGGTCAAGGAAGAGGTGTTAATGTGGATTCAGTACATTATCTGGATCTACTGTTTTTTTTTTTAAAGGTTTCTGTTTCATTGCAACAAATGAATTACATTTGCCTTGTTCCCCTAAACATTTGCACAGTACATTACATTATTAGGTCTTCAGAACTTTCAAATGAATACAAAGCTAGTTATATAACTTCAAGTGCTGTCTGTATTTTGTCCTTTTGTGTTTTCGTATCTACCTCTCACTCACGGTTATCTCCACAACTCAAATTTGGCACAGTTGACAGTTGGTTTCCTACAGATCAAAGATTCGGCAACATCACACACACTGTAAAAAACGCTGTAGTGTGTCAAAGCACAGCTGCTCATTTTTTAATACAGGTGTATGGAGTGACAACTTTATACACTGATGACTTTGTGACTTAAACAACTTGACGAGACTGATATAAACTGATCAATGTGTGGTTGACGCAGCTAGACTTGACAGTTTGTAACAAGTCCCTCTACATTCCCAAAATAAGTGATTTTTACTATCCCAAGCAAGCTTCTAAATAATATTGGCTCTGCAGTTTCAAATAAATATGGCTCCTGTTACTGGTTTGAACTGTGTTTTCACATATAAGATCAAAGAGCAAAGATTGCAACCTTGCTCATTCCAAAAGCCATTATCGTGGTTGTCAGGAGAAGGTCAGCTCTATGACTTGAAGCTGTCTGGAGGAATTTAGTATGGATCACCTTTTCCCATGCAGAGCTCAATTCCTGCTGTCATCAGGCTGGAGGAGGCAGAAATGCATTACCACTAGCCAGGATAATATGCTTTATTATATAGCTTATATGCCAGCTCACGCAGCCGCTGGGCAATAAGAAGAGCAATTACAAGGACAGGGATGTGTGGTGTATATACACACACTGGTGTCTACACACACACCTGCCAACATTTACCTCTCAACACCAATAAACCACTAATGTGTTATTTTCAAAGTCACATCAATGTTTAAACAGTTATCAGTCATCAGCCAAGCCTCACTGCTCACTGATGATCTCCTGGACAAGGACAAAATCCTCATTCAACCAGTGGAATCTGAATTTAAGCATGCACAACATACATGATGATTATGCATATGCCTTTGCAAGCTTTTTGAATTCCCTGTGTACCCTTTCATAACTCAAACGTTTCCAGAACAAAAGAACAAAAAGTGACATGTAGAATTTCCAAAAATGTAATTCCTGTGTGACACTGTCAGCTGTTTTATTCCATCATATTGTAATCCTGTATTGAACTCCTGCCCCACATCACTATAACAGATTATGTATTTTCAGATAAGAAAATACCACAAAGTCAGAATCAAATATTCATCTTGCTGATCGGTAATCTCCTTTTTTCCATTCGGGGCCCATTTCCCATTCTCGGATCTCTCGCTACCCAGTTTCCAAAGGCACACTTGTTCAAGTATAATTGTTTGTGGAAATGGCACAAGAGAAAATAGAAGTCAAGACAACAGCACTTTCCTTTTGGATATGTAGCATTACTTGCTGTTGCCGATGTGTTAGCTTCCATTCAGCTCTTTATGGAAAAGGACAGTCACTTTACAAGATGCATTCTCTTTATCTTTATCTCTTTATCTATTTGATTTGTGACAGCTCTGGTTTGAATGCAGCTGGATGAAAAGACTTGTTCTCAGCAAACAAAGAAATAACAATGACTGTAAATGATTTTCGAAGGCGGCCGCTCTACTGGGAGCTGACTGCAGCCTTGTACTTGTTAGCACTGATAACACTGGATCATGTGCAGCAGTCTGGCCTCTGTTCTCTGAGAGGAGGTTTCAGTTTGATTGGCTCCTCATCAGTCCCTCATGAACACACAGAGGGGCTGCGGTTCTGCTAACGGCTTCACAGCTAAGTGTAACCGAGTGAGGTGGGCACATAGCCCAATGTTTAATTTCAACCAAATCAAGTTTACTTTCAGCTAGATAAAGCTCACAGGTAAGGGTATGGATGGGTATTGGTCAAACAGACACTGAGAGCTTTATTTACAAAGTGTATAAAAACACAATATTCTTTATTGAACTGATATAAAACTATTTACATGTATATCAGTCTCTAAAATGCTGAGTCCTGGAGAAGCTGAAAGAGGCCTTAATTGTCTAGCGGACAGAGTACTCACTACGCTCTGTGCTAAACATTCGCACAAACTTAAGAAACGATAATGGTAAAAAATAAGTGAGGATGTACAAAAATACCACTACATGTGGGAGTGTTGGCCAAACCTGTCACCAGACGAACAAGCACGGCTTGACCAGGCCCTACAGAGGAAGATTCAAAAGTTTAATTTTGAGGATGCATAATGACTCGTTATAGATCATTATTTTTTTACTGTGATATCAAAATCTCAGAGAATTTATAGGTAGAAAAAACAATAGATCAGTATTTGCCACACACTCACTGTCATTTTTAATGATTTTATATTACTGTGATCATTCTCTGGAAAGTCTTGGTTTAAGTTTAATTGTCCTAATCGTATTTAATTTAGACTCAAAGTACGGTTAGGTAAACTTATAGGACAAACTGTCAAGAGCAGAGGGCGACCGCAGTGCAGTGCCCAGGGACCAATCTCCAGATTTTGAGCCAAGATCTTGGTCAGGATGGCGGGAGGAATAGCCGATTGTGCACCGTAGAAGTTGCTAATTGAAATGGCTCAATTGCATTCTAAATATTAGCTGTATTCTTATGAGCTTTGGAATAGCGCATACTGGTAGAAATAGAAAAAGTCATGTCCGCTGGCTCTGGAGGTTTGTAAAAGAACACACGTCATAATCCATGCATGCTTGTCCAATCTGGATTACAATAGTGGAAACCATTGTGGCCAGATTAAAACGGATTGTGACATATTTAGTCACATTTTTGAGCAGTGCATACCATATATTTCCTAACACATCCAACATGGCGTCATTACGACTGCACACTCATTCACCATGCATGTTTTACAGGCATATCTTCATTTTCCTCTGTCCATCCTCTTCCCGACTTTCTCTTTGTCATTCCCTGCAGTCCCAGAGGTAATTATGAAGAGTCTCAGGCAGTGATTTTAGAGACCTGGGATTCTCTCCTGACCATTATTCTCCAGATCAATTGCCATGGACTAAACTGCACGTACGGCCCCTCTCTGAAGCACAGCACAATTAAAAGTCAACACAGGGGAGAAGTCTGCACACTTACAAGGACACAAGCCTAAAACTCTGCATAAAAATCAAGGACTTGGTAGAAAGTATTGACTTGTTAACACACATACAAGGACGCTACTTAATTCTATCAGTATTTTAGTATCTTTTAGGAAATTGTGAACGTTCAACTAATAAAAATAGTTGTATGTGCCAAAGAGTTTAGATTTTTGTTGGTTCTTTGGTTTGATAGTCTGTTTATGTTTGAGTTTTGTTGTTAGTTCAATTAAGATATGTGTGCTACCAATCCTTCAAGTTCAATACTTATTTAACCACCAGTTGGAGATAATGACTATTGTTGTTGATAATCCAACATGGCTACCCGACATCGTATGTATAAACATGGCTTGTTTTATTGTTTGTTGAAACTTTGAGCTGCTTTCTTGGCAATGAGGTATTCCTGGTTAAATAAAGGTAAATAAATTAAATTGCAAACGTCTGGACTACCGGTACCTGTCCCACTGAGTACAAATAAACAGATGTCTTTCATAGAGTCGATTGGTGTGTCAAGAGTCCCTCTAAATGACGCGAGATTTTGTTTTTGTTTGTATGAAATCTTCTGTGGTGTTCCATACTGAAGAACAAAGTAGATAACTACACTATAAAGGGATATGATGGGAATACACATTCTTCATAGAAACTACCAGGAAATCCCCAGTGGACCTAAACTGGGTGACTTCAACCATTAAAAAAAACTCAATATTGAGCACAACAAACCTTTTCATGTCTTCCCTTCAAAGGATTATGCACTAATACACTGTCTTATCAGAGCTCTTTGACTGAAGCGATGCAATTGTTTACTCCTGGGCCCCTAACACACGTTTTATTAAGAACCAGTAAAATGGAAACTCAAGATCCTAATTAGGACGAAAATAAATATAGTATAAAAACGCTTGATGAATCGCATGGAGTCATTTGATTTTCAAGGTCAAACCAAGGACATTCTCTGAAATTAATTTGAAATAGAAATATAGCAGTATGTGGTAGAGGTACATGAGAGTACAGGCAGTAGCTGGTGGTTAATCCAAGTGAAGGCCATACCATGATGTTAGAAGGCTTTGAATCAAGTGCAATGTACTGCCAAGCCTTTGTATGCACAGTTGGATGCTGGGAACAGTCTTTTATATGGATCTAAATATAGGAAGTCCCTCTCTTGCTGTGTGTGGACTCTCACTTAAGTCTCCCTGTTTCCTTTCTTTTTTCTGACTTGTGCATTTACATACGTGTCTCGTGAGGACTCTTCGCTGAAGTAGGCCAGGCTGCAAGGAAAGTGGGGCGACAGGGGGGCGGGACGCGGGCCCAGTCAGAATATCAATAATGGATAAACATGTTGCCATTCTCAGGAGGGACTCGAGCCGAGGTGAGGGAGGACATGAAGGAAAGGAATGGGAAAACTGTCATCAAGATCAGGGGCATGTAAAGAAGAGGTCAAAGCAATTAGGCCTGTAAGACCATTTCATACATAACCACTTATTGAACACTTAGGGCAACAGAATAGTCCTGTCAACTGAAACTGATCATTGTATTTATGGACAGTCAGAACACTTCCAACCACAATTTTACTAGTGGTAGAAATATTATAAAAGAATATGATTTGTGTATGGCTAGAATACAACCCGAATCCTCTCCAAATATAGTGCCTAACAACACATTTTGCATGGCAACACAAGCCATGATGGACTTCAGATTTTATTTTGTTTCTTTATCAGATACATACACAGTGTAAAGATATCATATTGACTCTTTAATGAACATATATAACATATCACTTTTGTCTGTAGAATGATGGTTTAGGCTTTGGGGAAAATGAATGTA
The DNA here is from genome assembly GCA_036025475.1 of Philypnodon macrostomus. Lineage (NCBI taxonomy): Eukaryota > Metazoa > Chordata > Actinopteri > Gobiiformes > Eleotridae > Philypnodon > Philypnodon macrostomus. The sequence goes on from JAVQKC010043690.1 coordinate 10,214, forward strand.
CTGATACTATAAAATATATTGTTTGAAACTACAAACATATTGCAATAATGTTTCCCTCTTTATTTCTGTAGCTCTGTTTTTGTCACTGATGTTATTTCGTAATGTGTATGCCAGGCACATCAACAGTGCGAGTGCATAAGAGTGCAAGCTTTCAGAGTGAGTAAATACCATACTGAAGCCGGGGTGAGTGAGAGAACGGAGGTGGAGGGATACAGTTGAAAATGTACCATTTTTCACATTTAAGTAGGCAAACCAGTGAGAAAGGTGAGCCGTCCAACAGTGTTCTAAATCCATTTAGCCAGAGGTAAGTGATGAAAATAGGATGCACAGGGCTCCACACTGCACGCCATTGTCGCCCCTAATTCATACTTATGCAGCCTCCAGCATGAAATTCACTGTGTATGGGCCGGTATGAGTATGTGTGTGTACTGTGTAGGGAAGTCAAACCAAAAGAGAGAAAGGGGTTTCTGCAGCATCAGTTCTGACTTTTCAAGCCTCAGTCTCGTGAAGCCTGTCTGATGTGAGCGAGGCATTTTTTATTTTCTCAAAAATTCCAAATATTTACGCCAGCTTCTTGAATGCAGTAAATATGCAATAAAGTAGCCCTGTGGACCCTACTCCAAATTGTTTAGCAAAGGCATTTATTGACTCATGGTAACTAATACATGTCCACTGAAAAGAGATGATCACAAACAAAGAGACAAATGACAGCAAACTGTATCCTGGGTAATGCATTCAGAAACACAATATTGATTTGATACCATTAGGATCTTCCAATCAAATGAATACACTATTCTTCCCTGAGTACACTGAAGACCATTTTTGGTTCTGTTTGAAAGGTGTGTAAACACATTGACAGATTGCCTCAGTTCTCGCCCCTATGTATAAGCCTCTCTGTTAGTCGCTCCTTAATTAGACTGTTCCCATTAATTAATGTGTCCTTCCTGTGTGTTTGTTACAAAGGGCACATCGGTGTGTGTGCGAGTGCCACCAATGAGGCGTGATAATCAGACTCATCCTGATCATCGGGGAGTAAATGATAGAAAACTTAATGCCATAGCCCACAAATAGCACAATCATCAAGGTGAAGGGTACAATTCATTACAGCCACAAATGAATATGGTGAAAATACTGAAAAGCCTCAAGCAGCTTCTATTTCAAAACTATCAACATATTATAAAGAAAAAAGATCATATTTTATGTAGACCCTAAACAGCTACAAAACAATCCATACGGTGTCATCTAAAAAGAATATTTACTAAATGTAATTCCTTTAATCATATTTAGTCAATAAAATCCGGACACATCTGAATTGAAATGAAAACCAGTGGCCAATTATAAAGTTAATAAAAAATAGGGTCTTCAATTACAGAGACACAATATGACTGCCTGTGATGGGATGTGAACAAAATTGAAACTCATTAACTATCATCAGCCTTTATTTTCTTCTATTTCTGTTGTTTGCTCTCAACTGTTTCTTATTTTGGTTTTGCCCCAAGGCCCTGTATAAAACCCCATCCAATGTCAGCCAAGAAAATGAGACAATGATTCTGCCTATTGACTTTCTGTTTTCATTCCATAATTGTTGCCATAAAGCATAATTAAACTCCATTGTTCATTTCTTTATCCTGCCACTGTTTCGTTGCCTCACCCCCTTTTTCTTTTTAGGTCTTCTCGTGTTAGAATGTAATTATATCTCGGTGTGCCTGCGAGACGGCGCGCCCCTGATCCACTGATGAGAGCGGATTGGGAGCTTCAACATAATGAAAATGGAATATATTAAAGAATGATGTTTGCCATAGGCCTGGACCTTCTAGAGCTGAGGTTCTCAAATTGTTTAGGCACTTACGCAGGGATCTTCTGCTGTTCAAATCTTGTTTAGAAGCAGTTTGTTCATTTCTGATCTGGGAGGGGGGCTTTGTGGACCAATGGTTAGTCCTGATTTGGTTTAGTTGAATTCTAGTTTTGACACAATTTAGACCTGGTTTAGTTATGGTTTAGAACTGATTAATACTTAAGACAATATTTTCTGAGATAGAGTTAAAATAGGATTTGCTGGTGAGATTTGTGCAGAACCTGAGACTTCTCATTTGCATCAGTTGACAGCTACATATACCCATAGTGATCAGGCTGCAAGGTAATCAAAGAAAAACACCCTGTGATCCGAACTGGAGGCATAACATTACATTCTGTTCCTAGATTTGCATAGTGCTCTTTGGGATCCTTCTTTTCATCTAAGCAAAACAGATCTCTAAGCCACATCGACACTGACACTCCTCATGCCCTGCAACAGTTTTGATACGTACAAATCTCAAAGGAAGGAAGTGTTGTGTTATGTTTACAGCAGAAACAGAATCTCCTTCTAATTGTGTGAATATACAGAAGATACATATAATGGCCATGAGGTGGGATACGTTCCGAAGACATTTATGTTTTTGGCTGGTGGGGGGGGGCCATATTATATTACCAGACATGGCGGGCAGACTCCACCCAGATGGTGTGTTGGTTGGCAAGGCAAAACTAACAATCTCCTTCCTGAATGGTACTAACCACACTGCCACCATGTTCGCCTGTAACCAGACCATACTAATATAATACAACAGCAATTCCCATGTTATTTAGGGAAAATGGCAGAAAAATAGAATCCAGATTAGTTCACTGGTAACAATGGTTGAATTAATAGTCCCGTAAGCCTATAGTGTTGGTGAAGTCCGCATATACTAAATTTTTTTTTTTTGGGGGGGGGCTTTTCTATTCTACCCCACATCCACCTGCACAGCAAACATGGATAGATAAGATGTGTCAAGGTCTGAAGTATTAAAATGTACAGGGAACAGGCAAGGGGACAATAGCTTCAAAAGAGAACGAATGACAAAATATGAGATAGCTTATAGAGGCAGTAGCTCTGGAGAGAGTGAAGTCACAACATCAGCATACAAACACCTCGGTAATGAAGCGGCAGCAGGCCGGAGCCCCAAACATCGCAGACCTATCCATCTCCCCCATGCATTATTCACCACGCACAGCCATTTTACCGCACCCAGCGCACCCGGCAAAGATTGGTTCCACTTTTTATTTATCTGTTTTTCATCCCCTCCCGCCTCCTTCCTTTCTGCAGCTTTTCAATTAAATTAAGGCAAGCGCAACACTAAATCCATGCGGCAGAGGCAGCCCACATGACAATTAGACTGTCAGCCCAGACAGAGGGAAGCAGGGAGGAGATAGTGGAGGAGCAGCAGGTGAGTTAGAACTGCCGAAATGCTCATTTGGGGAAATGACCCAAAGCACAGACAATATACACCAGTCTGTGCTTTGTAGCTTTACACCAGGTTTAATATTTATTTTATCGGTTTCAATTTTTGGACTAAATGAAAAACAAAATGTCAGACAGCAGTAAACACAAGTTCAATGTGTATTAGGCTACTCTCATGGAGAAAGGAGAAAGAGCAAGAATAATGCACAAAAGTGTGGACCACACATTTAGTATTTGTCTACTGTGACACTGTGGGCAAAACTTATTTTTAAGCAGAAATGTGCCAAAGTGCAATTATCTCGAGGATTTGGTACCATGGACAGCGCCATAGCTGGTCAACTCAGCTCATCTACTTCCAGGCTTAAGAAATGGCCCAGAACTGTACTAAATGTTCTGTTAAAATATTAAATGAATGAATTTTGATAGTGTTAGTATGTCTATTGTATTAATTGTATTGAATTAGCATTAGCTATAAACTCTATATGCAGATGTATTGAAATTATGTTTGTTTACATGGTCCCTGTCAAATAAACAAATGAAAATGAAATAATGGAACACATAATTACTTAGTGGACTCTGAGGTGGTTCAAAAGGTCACCTTAACCATTGTGAGATGCGCTCATTGTCTCAGTTGTTTTTATTCATTCTCTAACATGAAACACATTATCAGATGTCTCATGTTGTCCTGATTGATATGGTTTTATCCCAACCAAGATACAGACTAAATAACTGCAGAGTATTTACCCATCTAATTGGTAGCGTTTAGTGCTTGGATGCAGCATTAGTTTTAACTGGATAATATATACTCTGCTGTAGGTGCAGTAAATAGACTTAATGAAGAGTTGATTAGAGGCAGACTCTTTGGTGGTCTGAGGAAGAAAGCTATGAAGTTTGGCTTTTCATTGGAAGGAAATTGTCAAGGGTTGATGAACAGACATATTAATGAAAACAACAACTAACCTGATTCATTTCATGTTTCATTTCTCATCATTGTGGTTTCTCGTTTCACATATTACACTTGCGTACCTTTTTCTATCCACACTCCTCCAAGCAAAGACCCCTAATTTCTCTCACAAAAATGCAGGATTCAGCACAACAACAACCCAAATATCTCACAAAACTGAATAATGAAAAGACTGTGCATTCTTAATCACTGCTAACTCCTGCTCGCTCCATTGCACATTACTTCCACCTGTTATTTATAAATCACATCATGTTAAACCACTGTCTTTATCATAATCAGACTAGCTCTGGATAAACTCTTCACTAATCTGTGCGGGTGATGCAGCCCTTCAGTAAAACCAGCCCAGCACGTCTGTACTTTAAAAGCAGTGGAGCATTTGCCTAGCGGAAATCAGAGCTATTTGTGGATTTTATGGGTTTCCACTTGGAGCAACAGTTGACTAATGCCGGCTGGGTTATTCTTATTGCAGTACAGTACATTCACCTAGAGGCACCTTTTAAAACAATGGTATTTCCTAGCGTTAGCACAGACTGGTACCAGGAAGAGGGCTCAAAAGATAATTGAAAAAGTTTTTATTTTTTAATTGTGGTTCGAGGAAGAGGCACATCACTGTCTCGATCCAGCATTTAGCAGGATCCAGGATTTTTAAAGCATAGCAGGATAGGGTCAAGCATACTCAAGCAATAGTAAATAAAGAAACAGTGAATTCTATGGAGATGTAAAATGTACTTACCTTATGTTTAGTGAATTCTATAGAGATGTAAAATGTACTTATCTTATGTTTAGTGAATTCTATGGAAATGTAAAATGTACTTATCTTATGTTTAGTGAATTATATGGAAATGTAAAATGTACTTACCTTATGTTTAGTGAATTATATGTAAATGTAAAAATGTACTTACCTTATGTTTAGTGAATTCTATGGAGATGTAAAATGTACTTATCTTGTGTTTAGTGAATTCTTTGGAGATGTAAAATATACTTACCTAAACTACCTTTACTTACCTGAGAACCTCTTTTTACCAGATAATTGTCTATAGGTCATGATAAATAACTCTAATCAAAATGTTATATATACATGCTATACTATAAATTACATTCATGGACAAAATGGGTGGAATATTAAAAATAATCCAGTCTTTTTTTTTTTTTTCAAACAGGCCACCGTACATCACAGAATTTACTAAGACTTTAGTATATCTGATTTTTCTTCTGCTTTTGAGATAAGGATAAATCATAGAGGGGACAGTAAGTGCTCTGCAGGTGTGTCTCCACCTTACTACGTGACCCTTGGTGACAGTGAAGGGCAAATCACTGTGGTCTCCTTGGCGATGCTGAAAGTCTTTCCTGAATCTCTGCCTTAATTGTAAGTCCACAGTGGTGTCACTAGGGCAGGTAAAAGGGTTTTTTTCCCCCTTTTTTAACCAGAAACAATTGGGAGTCAGCAATCATTTCAGGGAGACTGCTGTTCCTAAAATGAGCAGAGACAGAACTCGAACCAAGCAATTAAGGAAAAGGTCAGACTGGATAGATAGTCTCCCATTTCACGGAGGAAGAGCACCCACACAGTTACTCACATAGTAAGTGCTATTACTATGCTTGTAAGGAATCTCGCTGAATATATTAAATCATCCACGGCTAAATCTGATGTTAACAGCTGACCCCGGGTGTCTTGAGCTAATCTTATAGATGAATTCTCCTAACCTTTGTTATTCTCGCCAGGTCAGGATTCATATGGAGCTCACATATGTATTAAGCACCAGGATATGAAACAGTTTCGATGCAAAGACACACATGGGCATTCAAATTCATACTCGCATTCATTATTCTCTATTGGAAAACCAGGAGCCCCTATTGAAATGTATGTGACATTTTACCATCGGGACTTTTGATTAGACGTGACTGCTTCTTACACGACATGGCTTAAATAACAAAAAAGTGGAAAGTGAAAGCCAGTTTATGAGCTGAACTGGGGCCTCACCTTCATGCATGAAATATATAAATGATGAAATCTTTGGGAACAATGATTCGGCAATGCACTTGATATTCTTTATTTTTTAATTCAATACAAATGAAATACTATGTTAACCTGGATGATTTACCATTATGGCAAACTATGGGTGCTATAGAGGTAATGGAAAATCGTACAGAAGCTCCATACTTAACCATTTACTAATATTGGTATGATCTGAGGCTGAAATAAAAACCCATCATTTCTGTGTGCACTAACGGTTCAGTTACACTATTTATTTTTGAGTTTATTTGATATCTGAGCACACATAATTTCACTATTCGAGCATATTTTGCAATCTACTACCGGTATACAATTTGTGATATTTGATACTGCTATAACTGTAATATCCCACCTCAACCATCAGTTGACGAGCGCCGAGTTTATTTGGATGGAGGCAAAGGTGGGTAGTCCTCAGTTACATTTACTCAGTTACATTTACTCAGTTATTTACTTGAGTAACTTTTTAAATACATTGTACTCCATAGAGTAGCTTTACTGCACAATGCTTTTTACTTTTACTTGAGTAATAATATTTTGAAGTAACTTTGAGTAAAATCTTGTAAATCTAGAAAGAGTAAGAGTACTTTTATCACCTGTGTGTCATGTAAGAACAGCTTTATGTGAAAAATGTGGAAATTCTGTTCCTTGTGCCTTAATTTTTGAAAATATGATTTATGTTTTTAGTTTATCTTTTGAAAATATACAAATCTGATTATTATCTTTTTATTTTTTGCCAGATTACCACAAAATGAAAAAAAGAATCTGACATTACGCTCAAACGTTTACTCAGGATTAAGTCGTTTTTTCACCAGTACTTTTCTACTCTTACTCCAGTAATTATGTGAATGAGTACTTTTTACTTTTACTTGAGTAAGATTATTTTGAAGTTAACGGTAGTCTTACTTGAGTAGAATTATTGGCTCCTCTACCCACCTCTGCTGATATATTAAATAAATTGAAAATGTAATGATAGCAGCTCCAAACACTAATATATAAACAAAGTAAACATACCACACATTTGCCTACCTTTAAGGGAATCTAACAGTTCAACATTTTCCAGTTGACAGCTCAGTATTGTAGTAAATTCAAGGACCCCTTGCTCTCACCTCTTCGATCTCATGATACGATCTGTGTATTCGGGGTGTGTTGTTGAAGGACCTTGAGTTACACCATGATGGATGAAGATGAATGAAATACACCGCTCTCGTGATGTTAATTACAGCCCTGTCCTGAGCGCGCTGGCCTGTCATCATGTCATACGGGCGCAGATGGCTGAGGCAGAGTTTCTTCAATAATTGAACATCATAGGTGTGGACTGACACTTGGATGTGGGATGTGCACAGATGTGGCCCTTCTCTTCACTGTAAAATAGGGGTTTGTGACATAATGACAAAAGATTGTATCGTGATATGAAGTTATGATGCTAATGCTCTTTACTGTCATTTTTACAGTAACAATGAGTTTAGTATAAAGTATTATGATGGATTACACTGCATGTGCACTGGATTTGTGGTTAAAATGGGTTCATTAAGACATAGATAGCACAAAAAAATATAAAAATACAAAATTGTGATATTCTATTTTTACCATATAGCCTACACTACTGATTGTGCAGTTAACATTACATTACATTTACCAGTTTTATATCAATATATTATCTTCTTCGACTTCATTTCAATTTAGGAGAATATTCCAGCAACTATGGTCCTTAGGTGGGTTAAACTCTAGGAAGTTAGTTTCACATTCAATAAACAAAGCCTAAGTGATGGTGTAGCCCGTAAGTTACACTTAAAACGGACTATCTGACCCTGTTCTATGATGCATATAAACAGAATCTCAATGGGATATTTCCTGGTTAAATAAAGGTTAAATAAAACTGTGACCTTGAATGTATTTTTAGGGCAATTGTTTTTTCTGTTTAACTCTGATTTTATAGTGCATGTAATATTCTTCTGCACAGATTATCTAATGAGTGAATGATGGAGTTGGCAGTTTGCAGCAGCAGTAGGCGGACCCTTGATGTGCTGTGGTTTCTGATGTTGGGGGAGAGGCAGATGTACGTCAGATGTGCAGCCTGGTCTTGATCTAGTTTTACACAGATCTGAGTGGGGCATGGATGGAGAAACATGGAGGACTCTCATTTAACTAAAAGGTCCGCATCAGATCAGCGGTCACAGAATATGAACAGGTGACTATTACATCATGGGCGGGGTCAGAGACCTTCTGAGCCAGCGGACTGTTGCAGTTTTGAAATTATGTTAATGCTAGTCTTATTCATATTGGAATTAACTAATTGCATGTACTTTCATAACTATAGTCCAGATGCCTTCCTCTGACCCATGTGAATCATATGTTAGGGTGTCTCTTATATTAGGCTCATTCAAAATAGCAATGAACAGCAATGTTACACACTGAATATACTGTAGATGTATTTTTTGATTCATTTAGCCGTGTCTGGTAAAAGCCAAAAACATAGTAATATGGGCATCTTGACAGCTTCCATGTGAAATTTGCCTAATTTCATTTTACGTCTTTAAAAGTCCAGGGTTTAACATATGGTCCAGGATAACAAAATATATTAAATAATAAATAATATCGTCTAGCTACAAACTGTACCATTGCCACAGATATAGTCCAACAGTGCAGTCAGGGGAATTAAACTGGAGCCCATGACTAAACCAGGTCTAAACCAGGACTAAACCAGGTCTAAACCAGGACTAAACCAGGACTAAACCAGGTCTAAACCAGGTATAAACCAGGTATAAACCAGGACTAAACTAGAACTAAACCAGAACTAAACAGGACTAAACCAGGACTAAACTAGAACTAAACCAGAACTAAACAGGACTAAACAGGACTAAACCAGGACTAAACCAGGACTAAACCAGGAATAAACAAGATGGCCACTACACCAGATGGAAACTATAAAGGAACCAGAAATGACAGATGTCACTTTCATTCTGTGTTGATTTAACTAAAAATCTACTAAAATAATATTATCATAATATGGTCCTAGTTGCTTTAACTTGGACAAAACTCCAGTCCTAGTCTCCTCTTCTGAAGCAGCCAGTTACACACACATTACTCCAGAAAATGTCTCAATTAGGACCAAAGATGAACTTATAAAAAGTCATTCAAATCCGCCCTAAGGTCACCTGAGTGAAAACGCCACTATTAGCACAGCACCAAGTAAGTGACTCAAGGGAGCCATAAAAAGAGCACTTAAAGTTGATCAATCTGAGCCCTGACGTAATATGGAGTGTACGGGGAGAACACACTTCATAAAGCCGTTATGACACCCCTGGGTACACGTGGAGGCCCTACAGGAACACGGGGAGAACACAGAGCAGCCCTGGTTGAACTAATCTAAGGCAGGCTACGTTAGCATTAGCATAAACAGGCACTACGGGCTTTAAAAAGGTCAAAAAGTGATTAAAACGTTAGCATCTCGAGCTAATCACTGAAAAATAAAAAATAGTCTCTTCATGAATAAATATAACCAAAAAATGTTAAAAATGTCTGTGTAAAATCCATCTGGAGGACACCGGCTACTGCTGCAGGCTCATGCCGGGGATGGCACTCTGTTTCCGGATACAAGCAGGACAATCCCTCGGTGTCAACGGAGCTCCCGGAGAGAACCAGACACACCGAGTCTTGGTATGAACTTAGGCGGGGAAGGCGCACTGTGGTCCGGGTACGAGGAGTGAGGGTCACCGCTCTGTCAAGGGAGCTCCAGGAGTGAACCAGGACACCGGTCAATGTCTGTGAGCTCAGCCCGGGGAAGAAGCACTGTGGCCCGGGTACAGGGAGTGGGGTGTCCCGGTGTGAGGACGGAGAGGACAGACCGGGGACAAACAGGAAGCAAAGGCTCCGGGGCAAAGTTTAACGGGCCGTTAGGGGGCGCTGTCGGACAGTCTCAGCGGGACATTCGCTCACAAATGTAATTGATCTATTTAAAATAAACGAGAAAATAAATAAACAATAAAATACATATCTTAAATACAGTTTTTTTGTTATTTCTGTCTTATATGATTTTATTTTTCTCCCGTTCTTGACCTTTACCCACAGAACAAACCCTGGTTCGGCTCATCTTTCTAACACCTTTATTTAAATTTCATTTGACATTTTTCTGTTGAATCCTGCTGTTTCTTTCCTGCACCAGGCGGATGTGAAGCTCACACCGTCTCGGACCTGGAGCAGTTTCCTCAAATAAAACCGAGAGAATGCTGTGTTTTCTGTTTTTCTACAGACCTTTATTGTGAAGGGCGTAAGGAGGAAGTAAGTGTGCGTGATGACGTCTTTAACCCGCGGGCCGCAGCATCTTCAGCATCAGGACCAACCCAGGACCACCCCAGGACCAACCCAGGACCACCCCAGGACCACCCCAGGACCAACCCAGGACCAACCCAGGACCACCCCAGGACCAACCCAGGACCAACCCAGGACCACCTCAGGACCAACCCAGGACCACCCCAGGACCACCCCAGGACCACCCCAGGACCAACCCAGGACCACCCCAGGACCACCCCAGGACCACCCCAGTACTAAACCAGTACTAAACCGGGTCTGGACCGAGTCTGGACCGGGTCTGGACCGGGTCTGGACCATGGCAGAGACCCGTGTGATATTCCACTTGGAGGATCAACAGACCCCGTACCTCGTGCGCGTGCCCGTGGCCCCGGAGCGCGTGACCCTGCGGGACGTGAGGCTGGCTCTGAACAAGCCCCACGCGCGGTTCTACTTCAGGTCCGAGGACCGGGACTTCGGGTGAGTCCGGGTCCGGGGTTAGACCTGGTTCGTGTTTACAGAGGGTCTGTGCGGGATTAAAGACCACAGCCTGTTTAGACATGGGGACCTCCGCCAAGGCGGTCATGTTTTCGGCAGCATTTATCTGTCTGTTTTCTGTAAGTGAAGGAGGTCTGAGCTCTCACAGTGGTTTCATTAGTTTTAGTAATCTTTAGATTAACTCTAAACCAGGTCTAAACCAGGACTAAACAAAGACTAAACCAGGTCTAAACCAGGACTGTTGTTAAACCTTATTGAGTTTTTGTCATTTTTACTCCTAATGCCTGTATACAGATGTATATGTATATACTTGTATGTTTGACAGTACGTTATTAGTATATTTCTACAGGAACAGTTTCAGATCAACACCAATATTCACCTGCAGTGTCTCGCCATAAACCAGGACTAAAACAAAACTAAACCAAACCAGGACTAAACCAAACCAGGACCAAGACTATTTGACAATCGAAAAATCCCATAACCCTTGTTTTTTGTGGTAGCCCTGATTTTGGGCACGTCACCCGAACATCACACGAGGAGCTCCAGAGCCTTTGAGCGAGGCCCCAGACGCTGCACACACCTCCCCGACAACCAGGCTCTGATCTGGGACGAGACGGAATAAAACATGGGGCTGGATCAAAGAACTGCCCTTCACTGAGGCTACAGAGACAGGGACTGAACCAGGGCTAAGAGAGGACTAGACCAGGGCTAAACAAAGACTAAACCAGGACTAAACCAGGACTAGACCAGGACTAAACCAGGACTAAACCAGGACTAGACCAGGGCTAAACAAAGACTAAACCAGGACTAAACCAGGACTAGACCAGGGCTAAACAAAGACTAGACCAGGACTAAACAAAGACTAGAGCAGGACTAAACCAGGACTAAACAAAGACTAAACCAGGACTAAACCAGGACTAGACCAGGGCTAAACAAAGACTAAACCAGGACTAAACCAGGA
>JAVQKC010043693.1:0-25279 GCA_036025475.1 Philypnodon macrostomus
TGTGTTGTGATATAGGGCTATACAAATAAAACTGAATTGAATTGAACATAATTAGTACAGTCGTGAAGTGTATGAAATGTTTCAGAGATGACTCTTAATGGAGGGGGTGAGGATGAACAGATTGTTTAAGTGCTTTTGGTGTTAAATGATTTGGATATGAAAAATCAATGTGAATCGATAGAGAGAGTCCACTGTGATAATACAGGGCAGGCATGCAGGAGCCAGTACACTTTGTGAATTAGAGGTAGTTGGGTGAGAGCCAGCCAGATATGCCCACTTTAGCCTGAGGGAAAAGAGAGAGCGATTTGAATGATATCAGCATAATAATGGCGGGTGATGTGGTGCTGAAACGGACTGCATCTATATGGAGTATAGTGAGTGGCTCCTCTCCATAAACTTAAGTGCTGCACAGTGACAGAGGGCAACAGCTAAAACACTAAACCCATAAATCATCAATGCTTGTGTAGGCCCAGATTATGACACATCATTCCGATGGAAAATTATACATAGTGCTTCTTATATAGACAAAATAAAAACAATGTGAGATATGCATTTAGTGTTCAAATCTAATTCAACGATATCTGCAAATTCAGTTTATTGAATAGTTGTGCTCTATACTTTAAGCTCATCTTATATTTGCATCCACTCAACAATGTAAATGTACGTGTAAGAGAGATTCATCTGAAATGTATTATTGTTATTTTTTGCTTGGCACGTTTTTGTGGTTGATTGCATTAGCGGTTCCCACGGACGAGCTCAAGTCTCAATGTAAACAACACCCACGTCTCGGCTTACAGTACGTCCTATATCTGGATCACTTTGAAATAATCAGATTGATAACATTAAGGAAATTATGTTTTTTTTAGTATTGTATATCAAATAATCATATGCAAATCACAGCGCTGGGACTATTGGGACTACTTTAGCTTGTTCCCACACAGACAAAAACACTTCAACATGCAGGATCTATATAGCAGGAGTGGGAGTATAGCTACACAAATGCTTTTGTTTAGTTTTTTTTAATGAATCATATACCAAGTGTGATTTTAAATGATGCAGTGCTTTCTTTTCGCCGTTAGATGGAGCTATAATGCTGCTTATCGAGCGGAAATTAAAGCGCTCAAAGTTGGACTGTCCATCAGAAAACAGGGAGTGTCAGATATTCAATAAAGTTCTGATAAAGCACACCAAAATAGGATTGGAAAATAGCCTATGTACGTTTATAGTTATATGAATACATGCCACTGATACCATTGTTGCAGCTTGAATTAGGAGCTGGGTTATACTGCCACTTAGAGGGTCTTATCGACAGACTTGATAGACTTTTATAATTCAACTAAATGAAACAACGTGGAGACACATACGTTCAGAAGACTTTATGCATTTATTATTGACCAGCTTTTGAAATCCAAAAGACGGAGTAAAGGATTAAAAAAATCATTGCACTACTTAATAAAGTACTAGTGATAACTCTCATACAAAATGTACAAATGTTTGTTAAAAATGTCCTTGTCATTTCAGACCTTGATTTTGGTTAAAGTTATAATACATATAGACACAATGTCCCGTGTGTTTTCACAGAAAGATGAAATGAATCATTAGGTACTAAATTATACTGTTTGCGCCATTTTGTCAAGACATAAATAATGGGGTCTGAGGTAATAGCTAATGTACCGAGCCACAGTAAGAATCTAAAAAATAAATGGATACTGTCACATATGGTCTGCCCCAAAAACATCACCACCACTCTTTGCCATTACAGTTTCTGTACAACATTGGATCAAAATAAGGAGAGAAATCTTTCAAATGGGAAATCGGATTTAACAAGGCATTTCTGATGTGTTCACAGCAGGGCTCAGGCTGACCTTTTCTGACACACTTTATTTATAGAGTCTCTATAAGGCTTATGTTAGGATGCCATCTTGACACTAATACTATTTGTGTCAAACAGTGGTAGTTATGCCTGCCTTGTGCTCGAGGTAGACAGTGACATGCTGACATAGACCTTACGGAGACAACAGTAGGTTTATACCGTTGAGCTGTGACATTAAAAAAACATTACTAAAATACTGACCGTGTAAAAACTAGATTAGGTAATCTGTATTTAATGTATGGTACCCTATTTATTCACAGAAAAACTGGGATGTGTGATAACAATGCCTGTCTTCATATTCAAGCGGTGGTACTGGGTAAATGTTATAAGTCCAGATTCACACTAAATATTCATAATTTATGTCACTTTGCATTTTGTGATATAACAAGTAGTTTCTCATTTCTAAGCATTGTCATTTACTGCATTTCACACTTGCATAAAAATGTACTTTATATGAAATAAAATTGAACTATTGAAATATTGGTATTAATTGTATGACCAAAAGGACTGCAACCCCCAACTGGTTTTCTACTTACTCCATACAAAATCAACCAGCGGCAAGCCTGTATGTGTAGTTTTGTTTACAAACACTGTAACCTGTTATTCAATGCAAATATACCAGATGAGCACTACTAAGCTTAATTAGATGAGATCATTGGCAACCACAATGCACTGAAACCGTTTTCAATTGTTGACTAAATAAGAGATTTAAAACACTTTAACCAAAAGGATTTGAAAACTTACATTTTAATGTCTAAGTAAAAATGACAGCTTCTCCATTATGACAATTCTTCCTGTAGTAACAACCAGATTCATTACAATAAAAGTATTTTAGTTATAAAATTCATAATCTTTGGACTGTCAATCCTCCCACTGGGGTGTTAGTACAACTATACAATATGTTTAAAAAAATCTTTCTTTTCATAACGTAACGCGAGCGAGGAAGTTACATAATCTGCAAAAGAGCTTTTCAATTGTTAAAAAATACAACTTTAATTATCCACGAACACATGACACTGTTGTGTGTTTAAAGGCCATTTGTAAAGAGTGGTGGGCAGAAGGCAGAGTAAAAGGAGAAGAGTCCATCGTTTGAAAGGTCTAAAATGTCAGTAGGTTTCCATATCCCCCAAAACTGATCCCAGAATTTCCACTTCAGAGTCTCGCATCAGAGATTCAGAAGCACTGGTCCACGGGAAATGGGAGAATGCTCCAAAAGTTCAGATACAAAAAAAACTGTTCATTGATTGGTTTGTGCATCCATAAAGGACTTTAGGTTGTGGGAATATGACAGGGGTTACTCCGAATCCCTTTGGACCTCAGAGGCATCGGCACGGCAGATGGGACAGGTCCGGTTCGTCTGAAATAAAAAAGATCATTTTAAGAATTGCTGTATTATTAATGTATGCCAAAGCCTATTGGAGGCCATACTGTTATGACCACCATGTCTAATATCACACTGTATTCTGACATCTTTCTATCTATATTTACTGTTGCTGTTAAATTAAATTGGCACAACATTCAAATAATGCCAGCCAAACATTCTAATTTCTAAACTGATAGCTTGTCTGTTTATTATAATCTCCCCTAATCTCAGAAAAAAATAAAGGTCTTGTGATGCTAGTGTAGTTAGCGTAGTTTGTCAATTGTACTCCAACATTTTTCCAGCTTCTATCACATCTATTTTGAGTACCCATAAACAGGTTCTAAAATGCATCTGTGTTACGTTATATATTAAGCCTAATTTGTGCATAAAAGAAACAGTCTCACCTTAAGCCACTTGTCCACACACTTTGCATGAAACTCGTGATTACAAGGCAAGACCCTCAGAAGCTGGCGAGACTCAAAGTCGCACATACACACCACACACCTGTGAAAACAAACATATATTTAGTCATTTGGCACTTTTATTTTATACATATTGATGAAGCATATAATATGAAATGACTTACAGTGTTTGCTCAGATTGGTGGTTGTTGGGGTTAAACCTGTAAGATGGTAGCTGTTCTATGTCCGCCTTTGTTAGACCTCGAGGTTTAGCCTCTCCCAGGCGCTCGGCAAGGTTAAGCAAGGCCTGTGGGTTTTGAAGAAAAAGGTTAGCAACCGTTATCAATACACTTAATAATAAACGGAAATAAATGCATTTGAAATATATATATTTTTTAAGCTAAACAGTCAGACCTCATAGTTTTCCACCTCTCCGTCTTCCACGTCCAGCTCTAGACTTATGGTGGGGGCTACATTTGGGGGTACAGGAAGCATAGACCTGTGATAGGAGGGCAAGGGTAAACAAATTAATCATTTTTTTATTTGACTAAACACCACTCCAAATTGAACAACAGCTGTAAATGGTAATCACATGAATTACTTTAGGGACAGTGGAAGTAATGTGCTACTTACAAGAAATAAGGCAGGAAACTGGGATGGTATGGTGATGGGGGTACAGTCTGTTGAGAGCGGTACCGACGACTTGTTATCCGTCGAGGCAAGAAGTGGGGGTAGGGCTGCAAAAGACAATATGATGTAATACAGTAAAACACAACCAAATCAATGGAGAAATGTACTTTAGTCGAGTTACTTACCATAGTAAAGAGCTCCTGTGACAGTGGGTCGTGGTGCGAGAGGAACTGCAGAGGGGTGGATGGGGGAAGGGTGGAGGGAGGCTGGTGATGGTGGTGCCGATGGTGACTGTAACTGAAGCCTCCACCGACAGACAACTGCTCTCCCAAGAGCTCCACTTCATTCTCAATCCTCTGTAAAGGCTGAAGAGACACACACTATTAGAGTAAAGGAAAAGACGTATAAATCATAATAATGTAGATTTTATTTAGATAATATCGATTTAATCAACTTTATAAGTGAACAAAGTGCTGACGTACCGATCGTGGTTGTTGTGTCTGGAAGGGCAGGAACTGTCCCGGGGTGTGGAGGTGGGGCGGGTGGTGAGCGAGGTGAGGAGGGGGCAGGAGGAACTGGTCACTGGACAGCAGAGAGGGAAAGGCATAGGGGACAGGGAGGTGCTGCATCGAACATGTCTGTAGCATCTGTGAAGAAACAGACATTTAGTAAATATACTGTACACAATTAACATAATGTTTACTGTTGTAATGTAACTACACTGCCACAAGGTGGCATTCTGCAATATGAAAAGAAGCACTAGGACCATGTAAACTGTAAAAATAATTTACATCTTCATTATTGTTTGGTGCACTTTCTCTCTTCCTTTTCAAGTCGTAGGAGAAAATGTGCAAAGTGTACTTTTTTTTTTTCAAACCCACACACTAGTGCAAAATAGACTGTTCTTCTCACCGGGTGGTAATGCTGTCCAGTGCTGAAGACCACGCTGCAGGCAGGGACCTGCTGTTGAGAGGAACAGGTGGGGGGTAGGTGCTGACCGCTGCACAGGGGCGCCGCAAGACCATGAGGAGGTACTGGGGTCACAGTGTAGGAGACAGGTACACTGCCCTGCTGAAGCTGGACACAAACATACCATGTTCAGTTAAGCACTTCATTGTCTTTTATTTTAGCTGTGTATGCTTTTATGTATTGTATCCAAAAGCCTGACTCACTTGTTCATGCAGATCCATGACCATGGCTCCTTGCTGCTGTGGTGCATGATGCTGTTGGTGCTGATGATGATGGTGGTGGTGGTGATGGTGATGGGCAGCGGGGTGTAACAAACGCGGGGACATGGCAGGAGGATGAAAGGCTCTGGGCTCCTCTGAACCTGCAGCGCCCCCGGTGGTGGGGGTCTGACCATAGGCACTGGGGGTGTGTGTGGGGTACGTCTGGTGAGAGGAGAAGTGAGGGTTGTGGTAGTTCTCATTCTGGAGGTCTGATGATTGTCTGTTGGTGGGCCCTGGAGGAGTTGGGTGGTGATGGGGCGGTATGTGACGAGCCGGTCTGGAGAGACGACCGCGCTGGCGCCGGGCTGGTGGGCTGGAGAGAGAAGGCCAAACAAGTTAAAGTATGATTATTAAATTTAAAAGGTTAGTTATGACATAAATCAGGACAGTTTCTCACCTGCGCCTGAGTCGTGCAGGAGTGAGACAGCGCTCCTGGTGGTAGTGTGCATGTGGATGTGGAGGTCGCCTGCTCGGCGGCCCCGATTCCCAGGGGCGTATGGGGGGAGATGGGGTGGATGGAGGGGGAGCGGAGGAGGTTAGCTGCTCCAGGACAGACTGGCTGGACAGTCTTTGGCGCTTTGGACTGGGGCTTTCCTCACTCTTAAGGGGAGAAAAAAGATGGGAAAAGAAAAAGAGGCTGTAGTTAGTGACCCATAGCAGTCGCATCTAATGAATCAATGTGATCATGCTTTACAAATTCTCTGGCCAACAATCTATACTTCTCCATAGACACTAAGCTTCTTTGTGAGTGATGGCATTTCCTGTATGATCCCGGGTGTGAAAGAGAACATATTACACCAGCAGTGCCCCAGGGTCAAAGTCACTTCCTTTTGGAGAGAGGAAATGTAAACACTAGACAAGCACACACAGGCCAGTTGAGTCAGACACACACCCTGAAAAGTTTGAATACACAATAAACGGCAAACACGAGTGAGCTCAGTTATTCAGTTTCATAATAGTCAGGATATCATAAACCAACTGTTTTAATCCTATCGCCTGGTCTGTGAGTCAGTGCACTTACTGTCAGAGTGACTCTCACACTTGGCACTTGGTTAGGCATGAGCACACAGGCTCATGTGTCACTTCTTAGTCACTGTCTTATGCCAAAATGTGCTCTGAAGAAACACTGGGGCCTTCGGAGGCACAGCACACAGACTTTCGAAATAGTTCAGATCTCACCACTTTTCCCTTTAGACTGACTTGATCCCTGCTCTCACCAGTGCTCTTCGTGGGAGAGACACGTTGTTAAAGTGTGATAAAAAATGACTCAGCGGCTGTGACTTTTAACACACACATACACACAGCTCAGCAACCTTGAGAGCGGTGTGATAGCTAACAGGAAACAGCTGGAGAGCAGGCTGCCGAAACGCACACACAACTATGGAAACGCCTGCAGACATGCGCAAACTCACATTCACACATGGGCAGCTGCCACTGTTTGAGCTCTACGGCCTATAAAGAACATTAGCTCCCGAAACTTTCAGAAGCACAGGTCGCGCAGTGTGTATCATCTTTGAACTCAATGTATTTATATTTTCAGCTCTTTTTTAAAAAAACTTCAAATGCTGGACTGCCTGAGTCTTAGCAGCTTATGGAAGAAAAACAGGCTAAAGCTTACCACATACAGTACTACAGTATCTCTACAATAGGCCTCACATTTTAAAAAGAAAACCGATAAAAAACAAACAAACTAAGTACCAAAAGAGGAACCTGATTTAGAGTTAAAAAAACGATTCTGTGATGCTAGGTCTAAGCTACATATAACCATAAAGAAAAACTGTATAAACTTATGCAGAAAAGCAGCTCAAACTGATACAAATTTATGCCCATCCTTACATGGGACCCAGGGCGACAGCCATCCACCCCACCCCCCAGTGTCTCTATGCTAAACAACCCCCTCGCCCTGACACCCCATCCCCATACCAGCAAACCCCAAAACCCTAGGGACATCTCCTGTGCCCATTTTCATATCCAAGCCAGCCTCTTCCATCCCAGGCCTGACATATTCCCCCTACCACACCCCCGTCCCCTCGTCCCCTCCCCCACTACCCCCATCCAATCTAACAGATAAGCGCAGGCCCTTTGCGGGACCCTTCTTCCTCCCCTGGTTCTGTCCGAGGCTTAAATCTGAAGGGACAAGACAAGAAGTTCTTAGACAGGACACACGCACACAATAATATACCATAGACGCACATAGTCTGTCCCCGGCAGCATGCAGACTATTGCCCATTAGTATGAAAGTTTGATGGGGCTGTCTACCCGTGTCAGTGGGAGGGAGCAGTGCCAGACAAAGAGCTGTGTGTGTTTCCTCGAGCAATGCACTTTTAATGTGGCCTTCATGTAAATAACCCTCTCATAGACCTATCTACAAGTTTTATTTCTCCTGTATTAAAAAGGAAATATTTGATTCAATAATTGTACTGTGCAACAACAATGGGGTATAATAGCCGTTATAGGGATCATAGTTAGGTTTGGTTGTATGGTTGGCTTTTGGGGACATCCATTTACAGAGAATTAATAACTACAGGAATGACTGATACACCAGGCAGTTGATAGATTGGTAGTTTTTAAGGTTACGGTCAAATAAATGATGCAACTTGATGCTCGATATTGAATAAGACGAGTTGGTGGTTAAAGCAGGATTTTGGTCTGTGCTTACATCAAGATAATGCATTAATTGGACTCATTTTGAAGAGAATAAACATTCATTTTGTTTGTTTGTTTTGCTGGACTGTTACACCCAACAGTGGACCTGCTGTAATACAATCATAATGTTCTGAATTTATGTTAAGGCCAGTGTTTATGAAAAACAGATATCATGTTTTACTGTAGTTAATAATGAATTGGACACATGGTGAGAAGAATAAACATCTGACAACAATAAGCTCGTTATTGATGATACACTGGTTATTTCCTCTAAAACTTGAATCTACAGAGAAAAGCACATGTGTGGACAAACCAATTCAATGAGGCCCGGAAACACTGTGAACCACGGCTGATATTAGAGCACATTGTGCACTGCTCTACACCAAGGGACCACACACACTCCCTTACAGTCCAGTCCCTCTTTACACTGTGCACACACCGGGCTGTGGTGTGTGCTGTATCCTGAAGCATGAGCATAGACACACCCCACCACGTCCTATTTCACAATGTCCACATTTGGGATACTGCATGCATCCACATTGAAAGTGTGGTCAGCAGCTGTTGTGGCTTCCCGGGAGTGGAATAAAGGGAGGATAGGGCTCTGTGGATGTTTGCCTCCACTAAGAAAGACTGATATGAATTTATGACTCTATTAGAAAAGAGGTCACACACGTTACATATTCTTAATCATAAACATTAGGCTCTTTTTTTAGATGTTTTTTTCACATAGCAATAAAACCAGAACCTAAGCGAATTCAAACAAGGCCTATTCACGCATGTTCCTCTTAAAGAAAAATAACTCCAAAATAGTCATGGCTTCACAGTGTCTTATATCAATTAACGCTGAAAATGATCCATGCTTA
The DNA here is from genome assembly GCA_036025475.1 of Philypnodon macrostomus. Classification (NCBI taxonomy): domain Eukaryota; kingdom Metazoa; phylum Chordata; class Actinopteri; order Gobiiformes; family Eleotridae; genus Philypnodon; species Philypnodon macrostomus. The sequence goes on from JAVQKC010043693.1 coordinate 9,006, forward strand.
TACACATGACTGCTCCCCTTTTCCTGACTGTATGGCCATTTGTTTTTATAAATTCATTAATATTTTCAGACTACGCTCCCATCACGTTTCCCTCCCCCCTGTATATTTTTTTTTCTCCATCAACAAAAGTGTTCAAAGCTCATTTTGCTTCCTGTGCCACTGTTCCTCCCTTCCTTCCCTCAGTCCCGCAGCTGGAGGTGAAATCATTAGCAGGACCCCCTCCCAGTTTCAGCCTCACCTTCGCCTCTCTTCCTCCCATCTTCTCTGCAACACCTTCCCCAGCATCCTGCCTAGCCGCTACAGAGCTCACTTGATAACATTTGCTTTAGAATTTAACGTCATAATATTCATAGTGGGTTTAAAATCACATTTAGGATCAAAAGACTCAATCCATTCAAGGTCTTTATGTTATGTCTTTATAATTAAAAGGTGATAATAAGTAATGTGCTTGTGTACCTTATCACTTTCCTCTCCATACGCGTGGTCCGGGTGACAGTGGTAAGACCCGCCAGAAGCTCCTAGAGAAGAGACACAGAAGGTCAATATGAGCGATGACAACATGTGGGTAAAATGAGCAATAATACAGTAACGCTGAATGGGGCCAGTCGAAATTGAGACATCAGGAAGGATGTCCAGTGTAAAACCTACAACAAATCAATATGCAAATCAAGCATTCTTTTTAGGCAGATAATTTACTGTGGTACGCTGGGAAAAGCCAAACTAAACAAGATGATAGCTTTAACTAAGTCTTTAAGTTGGCAATGTATTCTGACTAAAGGCAAACCAGCTCCACAAAACCCTTGAAGAATCAATATGGAAAGCTCTTTATCTAGATTAAACGCCACTGTACAAAACATTATGAAAAACAAGTTGATGAAATTGATAGCAAACAACCCCACGAGTTCCTTGTTTATCTGTATATAGAACATTTAATCCTTTTGTTGTTTTGGATTGAGTACTACACAGCATCATGAAACAATGACAACATGTTTGTGTTGTGGCCCGCTGACCGAGGAGCCTCAAACACATATGGTATAGCCGTGTAGCAGATCAGAGAAAGTAGTAGGTGCGCACACACACACAAAATAAACACAGTAATCCTGGATTAGAGGGGCTCTCTGATGATACCGCTCACATTGTGGTTAAGACTTTTACTCTTTTGTTTTTGCCACAATCCTTTCATCTTTTTATTGTCTCCTCTATTTATTCTGGCTTTTGTTTTTTTTTCTCCCCTTTTGTCACAGGCCCCGTCTTTAGCCTGGGACGTCCTCGCCACAGATGGTGGTGGCGGCGGCGTACGCAGCAAGGGTAAGTGCTCCCAAGGGCGCTTCAGACAAGGCTACCTTCACCACACAAGCGAAACGGAAGAAAGCTAAATCGAAGCAAACGGATGCAAAAAAGGGTTTCAAAGTGTTTTTCACCTCCGTAGTTGTTTGTTTGTGGAATTTCTCCTGCTCAATGCCTGAGTCTTTGAAGACTAGCTGTGATTGACAACAGAGAAATAAGCAGGTGAAAGAATATGAGATATAAAAAGGAAAATTCAGTTCACTCTAAGAATTTACCTTTTGAATCCTTAGCACAATTAAAGAACCCCGCTGAAAAGGTTGAGGTTAGTAAAGCTTATGTTAGCGGAGTAAAAACCAGCTAAGAGGCCTTTTTTTATACCGAAAATCATGTGGGAAGAAATAACTGCTGAAGCATTCATGAGACTGGCCGGCTCCACTGCTCCTCTTCTGTACAACACTCATTCACTTCATCACAATAGCCAAAATCCAAGCCTGCATCTCTGAATATGGGCTCACTTGTACATTGTTGAGGTCCGGTAAATTGAGTCAGAGACTAGTCATTCAGACGGAGTGACTCTATTGAGAACACAGAAGCTACTGAACAGGTTTGGATGACATCATGTCCACCGTTAAACCGACTGTGCTGAAGGCCTCGCAAGAAACCGCTGAATGGTTGAGACTGCAGGAGGAATTTTAATGCATGATGTGAACACTGTTGGGTTTTTATTTCTCCTGAGGTTAATTTTCAAAGGGCTTATACAGAAGGCTTAATGAATAGTTATGAAATCTGAAATATGTTAATGTATTTGTGCCTGCTTTTCTCTACACAGCGAGGAGTCTGCTTGTTTGTGATAGGTGCAAAGTACAGCTCACACCTCCACCAAGTGAGGGAGTGTTCATAATTTTCTTTTAAGCGCACAGTAAAGTATTTGTTTTTATTGTCGAATGAAAAATATACCCGATTATCATCAGTACAGTTCTGTTTCAACTGATTACCACAAAACAGTCACACTAAAAAAACGTATATTTACCATTTAAGCTGACCCTTACTTGCTAAAACCCATTACATACAATCTTGATAAACAGTAATTGAACAGTAAATTTAAAAAGTGAATAGAACTGAACATTTGCAATTCCCTTTCAAAGCGTGGGTGGAGATTTGTCATCACCAAATGTTGAAGAAGAGGAAAGAAAAAAAATCTGCATTTAATCCAGTGAACCCCAATTGGTTGTGTCAGGAATGACATAAAATCCTAGGTCAAGGTTCAATGCAAAAAATCAAGATGACTTCCATGGTTGGAGGAAGATGATTAGCTGTGGAGACTCCAAAAGTGAAAAGTCAAAAGAAGAGAAGAATTATAAATCTATCATTTGCATTCTTTAATGATTGTCTGGCTAATGCCTTCGGCTGTACCAAAAAAATGGCATCTTTGGTGAAGAAAAAAAAATATAGCCATAACCAAACATCACCCAGTTCATCCTAAAATTGCAGCTTTCTGAAAGGACAGAAGAACACAGGGATGGGAGGGGTAGATGGTGAATGTGTGAAGAAGCTAAATTAACCAAGATGAAACCAAAAAGGTGGTGGCAATCCAAAGGTGAACAGGTGACGAGCAAAAATAGATCAAAAGAATAGAGAATAGGGCTGCACCATACAAGAACAACATTTATGCTATATTTTATTACTGGTCTGAACTGGGAGCTATATCAAAATTGACCAAACCAGGACCAATTCAGGTCTACATTAGGATTGAACTAGATGAGTAGTTTTTAGACCATAACCTTTTTGCAATACATTTATGGATATTGCAATAACAATGTGCGATATATCACGCAGCTCTTTTGGAAATATAGCCTGGATGGACACAGGAATCCAGGGTACGGAGCAGTGAAGGGCTGGTTGAGTAAAGAGTTAGCTGGGCTGGGTGGGGGTTGTGTCTTCCCCTCTGACTACTATTGATTTTCTGTAAGCCTCCGAGTGCATCAGCTATTTCTATCCATTTCCTTCACACACCACCATCCTCCCCCTCCTCCTCCTCCACCTCCTCCTCTTCCTCACACTCTCCATCGGTTCATCAGCACCCCTCCCTGTCGCCCATCTATTTCCCTATCTCCCGGCCCTGTCTGTCCGCTGTATATTCTCACCCTTTTATCTCACAGCATCCACACTTCCCTTCTGTCTCCGATCTGCGATCCTCATCTCTCTCTTCTATTAAATGAGCACTTCCTCTTATAAAGCAAAAACTGAACATACAAACCAACATGAAAGAGTTACAAGTGGTAAAATGCATACAGAATTATGGTTGATTAAAAGCTACACCGGTGGTTTCACAAATTGAGGTTTTGGGTACCACTGGTGATACGCCGTCTCTTTCTAGTGATACTCAGGAGTCTATTGCAGTTCAAATTGTGTTTGTTTAATTCTATATATTTTTTTACTTGCTCTGGTTTGGTTTGGGCTAGTATAGGCCTAGTTTAATCTTGGTTCGGGCAGATGGTTTATGACTGGTTGGGTCCAGGTTTATTTATGGTTTAGTCATACTTTAGATTTTGTTCAGCCCCGGGTTAAATCTCCTTTAGACCAGTTACGTCATTTGGTCATAGTCCTCATTTTGTAATTCATTTGTCTGCATCAATCCTCCCCTGTGTGAGTCCTAGGTGTAGACCTGATTTAGACTTATTTGAAACCCCAAAAAACAGTACTTAACATAACATTTTCTGATGTTAATGGGGTTGAGTTTTGTGTTCCTTGAGTTTGATCATCTCTTGGAGCAGACATTAAATACAATTCCAGCAGAGCATATGCGTAGCTCTAACGCAGACCTGCCATCACCCCGCCCCCTGAACACATGTCAGCGCACACTTCACACTTTAGCGCCGAGTAACGAGCTGCTGCACCGGCTTAAAATAGGTGCACAATATAGCACCCCTGCCCGGTGATTACCTGCTTAGAGCGGCTTCAAACAAGCCTGAACGCACGTGCGAGAAACCCAGATCACACGTCACGGTCCTCCCCCAACTATTTCATGTTCAGATATATCGGGGCAACATCGGTATCGGCCGATAGGTACCATTTTGACCGATATCGGAATCGGCCAAATTGGTAATTGAAATATCGGAATCGGTATCGGCCATTTCATATGCAGCTCTTCCTATAGAATCTCATACCTCCATATAGCGTGTTGGATGCACTAATATGTTTCGTGTCCTACACTTGATACACTTTCTGGCATTTTCTCTCTCATTGATTCACTTGCTTCTTAGTTTATTTGTTGCACTTTTTCATTCCGGGTTTTTTTGTTATAGTTAGTTCGTTTTTATTTAGATTTGAATTAGCTCAGGGCAGATACATATTCAACATCTACATTTGACTTACTACTGCTACTGTATAAACGAGGTGTGATCTTAGGATATGTTTCTAGTCTGTCTTTGGAAAAAATACAATACCGTTGATTTACTTTTGCATATAGTCTTTAATCTTTCTATTTCCTGCACAGACAAACTCTACTTTAGACAATTACGTTCTCAAAGATAAGAAAAGCTTCATTTGTCCCCCAATGTTCTGTTTATTCAAATATGTGGATACTATATAATTTTATTATGTAAATCTTGTAGTATCAGAACATTAGTAAAAAAAGTTGCGCGATCTGTGAGATTTGTGAAAGGTCCTGGTCAGTTTCATTAACAGCGAGGAGAACTTCCTTCAGCAGCATTTCAAATATATTATTTTGCTAAATAACATCTCAACATTGTGCGTTTTATGCTCATGTTTCTGGCAAAAGATAACAATGTGACAAATGAAATCAGCCCAGTGTGCTTGACAGTATGTCTCCAAATCAAACCCAGAGACACCCAACAGACAAAGTTGTTGACATGTTTCTTGCTGGAGAGAGACTGACTTAAATGCAAGCCCTAATTATCCCTAATTTGAAATGCAAAAATTATGATAATTCCATGGGCTGAGAGCAGTGCCAAGAGACTTCTTTTACAATATAAACCGAACACAAGCATTAGCATCCATCTAAAAAGCTGACAATGGTCCTTTACTGCAATCTGCATCCATGTTATTAGCAGAACCAGAGGGCAGAGGACAGTACAGTGCTTTCTAATTTTACATAAGACGTGAAGCTGAAGAAATGCCGAACTTTAAGAGACAACAAGCAGAAGTTGCAGATGCTCTCGGTGTTGAAACGGAACATCAACAGGAGCTTAAAATACCAGAGTGGCAGTCTAACCCAGCTGGTTCCTCTGAGTATGAGCAAACCAGTCCAGTCCTGACAATGTAAGCCCTCCAACCATAGAGAAGGGCCACTGTACACTGCTCAAGTAACTTAAGTGATTTGCCTGAAATGACTGGGGTGTACTGGGGTGTGTTTTTTTTGGCAACAGAATAACTCACCGCTATTACTAAATATGTAACTATGCAAAACATTGACACTAGCGTTACATTGATAATAATTACTTTAACTACAATAATAATAACTTTACTTTGGTTTACATTAGATTAGCTTCATTAACCTTCTCATCCCTAAAGCTTATACATCTTTTAGCCGTTCCTCGTTTCAGTGACGGGAATCATTTCAATTAATTGTATGGTCTGTTGTGAATACATTCTCTCTGTGCTTGTCCCTATGCTGCCTCTTGGCCAGATCGTCACTGGAAATGAGAATCGGTTCTCAGTTGACTCGTCTGTGTTACGAGGTATTTCTTTTGTAAAATGTACAGCCTACATTAGACTACTTCTTGACTCTGTAAATCAAGTTAATCAAAAAACAATAATAGCATTGCTCATTCTTTCAGTAGTCACTAAAGTAAAAGCACTTACAAAGACCAACAAACCATCTTGCCTGCATCGCCTTGGTTTCTTAGTCACTGAGTAAACTGCGGAGCATCTGGTTAACATTCCAAGATATCAAGAGAGAAGGAGACAGACATGTAACAGCAAATACCCTCCCCTCCCTCTGCCCCTCATCATTCATTCAGGCCTGTTTTCTTGTTCCTACCTTTACATACATGACACATCCACTGGTTTTAGCTTCAATGTTTTTCTCCACCATCGCCCTCAATCACACCGCCAGCCAATCGCATCGGTCGCTCCATTCACGCACTTCCCGCCCCGGGCTGCACACATACCTGCTCTGTGAGGCACGCCGCCCAAGTACTGCTCCCATGTCTTCACTGTGCCACTCATGTTCAATTCTTCTTCTTACTCGTTTTGGGCAACTTTCTTAGTAACTCATTCTCAACAGAAAAGATACTGTCGTAAAACGCTGACAAAAGGTAATAAAAATATGTAAGTAAAGTATGGTCTGCATTATATAGCATCTATCTATCCAATTCTATAGCAACAGTATTCTGGCAATCTGACAATATTTTTTTGTAAACAACTGACTTTAGCCCTTGTTTAGTTCCAGTTAGCCATAAAGTAAGATACTCAGTTTTGACTTCATGTGGAGAAGGATTAACCAACTATTGCCAATTTTTTCCTCCATAAGTCATAGTAATTATATATAGTAACTATATTTCCAAATATAATACTATAAACATGTATTTTCTAATTTTCAATGCCTCTTCTTTCTTTTGCAGATGCTTCTTTGACCAGAAAAGTCCCAAAAGCAAATGTTAGCCCCCCAGCATCCTCCGTGCGGACAAAATTGACTGCTTTGTCATTCATTTGAAGTGACAGAGCTGGGGAACCCCTGCTACTTGGTCAATCCAACCAAAGGACTTTGCTTCCAAATCAGAGGGGGTTGCCCTGGTGACAAGACAAAGGAAATTAAAACACAGGGCATGTTTCCACTTGTGTATGAGACAGAAGGATGGAGAGGATGGCTGTGGAGTGGTTGGGGTAAAGGTAGAAAGTGGCTGCCCCTTTGCTGCTTTGGGCGATCCTTTAAAACGATCCCTCCATTAGACAAATGGGAGGGAGGAGGCCTGGGCAAATGGACTGAAGAGGGGGGTCCACTCATCCAAAAGGGAGGTAGTGTTAGCAAAGGACGAGGGATGGGTCATAACCAAGGGACTGCAGGGGATGTTTTAGAGACTTAAAGCAATTTGGCACCAATCAGAAGCATTTGGTCTTCTACATCTGTGTCTTTAGAAACTCAGTAGTACTTCCCTATACATAAGTAAAAGATGTCAAATCAAAACAAGGACTAAATCAAGACCAAACTGAGAACTGAATCAAGACTTAATCGGTATAAAAATGTTATGTTGTTTTTTTATTATTGGATGAGATAACCACAACATCATGCGTTGAGATTCTTGCAATGGACATAAAACAAACTCTAAAATATGCAATATTTTGTGCTGACCTAATACAGAGTGAGGTAAATTTGTCAAAGAACAAGACAAAGGAGAAAAAACAGGCCAAAAAAAGACTATATGAAGGAGGCGAGGACCAGATGAAAAGAGTACAGTATCACATAAGCTTTCATGCTCCACGCAGGTGACTAGTACAGGAAGAAAAGACCAAGTACATCTCCTTCTCTTTCACTCTGCCCAATGAGCACAGAGCATTCTGCAAAAGAGGCTCTAATAAAAGGTGTGTGTTCGACTGGGAAGGGTCCGGGCAGCCAGCTGCTTTGCTCTTGTTGAAGAATATTCACGTTTAAATGAGTCCCAAGGCTTCCTCAGACTAAAGACAAACTCTTACAAAGAGATTGCTTTTAGCTTCATTTGGATAAAGAGAGCATGCACATCATTTCTTGTACATGTTTTTAATTGAGCTGAGAATGTGCACAGAGTCTTACAGACTCTTCTGAATAAATGCTTTTGTTCTTGTGTGCTCTGCGATTCAGGTTTAATTGAAATTAATCTACATGAAGCCTGAGCCTCTATTAAACATCCAGCCTGGGCCTCTTTCCCTGGGTCGAAATCCATTTAGATAGACACACAATACAGTCATTCTATCCATTGATTTGTGGTATCCTAACATCAGGTCCACTATGATGGAGTACAGGTCATGGGTCACCAATGTCCAATAATCCCAGTCTCATGGCCAGTACAGTACTGTCCAAAAGCACTGACCATTGACCACACTGTCACTGCTAAAGGGGCTGAGTGGGTTTGTGTGCTCAGCTGTTGGAGCTTTTTGTTATTTTCTCAGACAGGTAATACCTGTCTAAACTGAGGCGTGCACACACACCTGCAAACACTGTATATGGGACTTCACATGAAAACTCCCTATGTTTATATAATCAAATAATGTAATTAAAAACACAACAGATGCAAAATTCCAAAATGGATTCTTTATACTATATAATCTCCATCAGTATTAATTGCAATCAAAATGAACTCAGACTTATGAGACCAAACACAAAAACATGCTGTCTTTAGTAAAAGCTTTCTCCTGGTCCAATGTGAAACTCTATCTGCGATGCTTCTATGTAGATTCACTGATCTGAACTGGCTGTGTGACAGTGGCCTCACATGTATCCTCCACATGCACAGTTGGACCAAGTCCCTTTTTTGCAGCAAACAGGAATCAATGAGACTTGGCCATACTTATTAGTCCAAATATATTCTAAATAGGCAGAGATCAATTACCTCAAGCATACCTATTTTTATCATCAAACCAGTAAAAAAACACTGTTGTCAAGGCAGCCGTTTTAGGTCTTTGAAAATTACTTTTTGGTCTATGACACCAGCACTGTCAGAGTTGTTACCTAGTTACGTCAATATTTCTGTATGGGTTGCCAATGCTTAAATATCTAAACACATAGACAACTATCAACTTTTATAACAGAAGGTTATGTATTCTACAGGCCATACATAACGTTCTGTTAATCAGCTGCACCAAAAGTGCAAAACATTCACACTGTAACAACATAAACCAGCTACTTAAGAGTACTTCAAATAATGTGTTGTATTATAAAACTTTAGCTTTCGGACTTTAGTTTAATAGACCATAGGTACATAAACTGTAGGTGTGAAAAAGAGGTTTACCTGGTGCTGGGATGCGGTGGGAACCATTGATTGAGGAGAGCCTGTGAATGCCGGTAGAGGCGTTACTTCCTGGGGCTCGCTGCTGGCTTTCTGTTTGGTTTGCGTGAGCTCCGAGGGGTGCGCAGCCGGCTGGGTGCAGCTGCTGTGGGTGAAGTTGCTGCTGCTGCTGCTGGTGGTGGTGGTGATGATGATGATGGTGGTGGTGATTGGGTCCCATGACCGTGCTCCCGGTAATCCCAGTACCATTCCCACTAGCGTACTGCTGGTAATATCCTGAGCGAGAGCGCGATCGAGTCCTTGGGGGCTCCATGGTCATTTGGTGAGGGTGAAGGGGGTGGAAGAGAAACGAGGAGGACGCGGTCGGGGACTGCGACGGAGAGCTGGTGGTAGATCCGGGCTGTAGGAAGCTCCTAGCACCGCTCTGGTTGTAACTGTAGCCGCCTTCTGCACCCCCGTAGTCTGTCCGCTCCGCAGACTCTGCCGCCCCCGCCTCGTCGAATAAATCAGCCCCTTTGGGGACAGGATCTGGGGTGGAGGGCAGCCGGGGGCAAAAGCGAGGCTCCTGGGTCGTGGGCTGTCCAGCGGCTGCGATTGGCATTTCCTTTTGGGGGATTTCCTCTGTTTCTTTTTGCTCTTTTCCTCTCGTTTCCTCACACAGAAGACGCTTTGAGTCACTGTCCAGAAATAAAGTTAAGAGTATAAGCACTGACACCCTAAAGCATTTTCTGTTCAACACTTCCATCTGAACCAAAACAGTAATCAGATAAAACTATTGACACAATACACGACGTTAAAATCCACTGTTTATTTTTGACAAGCATGTGTGTGCGCTTTGGGAGCGAGCTACTTCCCCCAAGTAACCACACACAGCATGATTTCTTAAACTGGTTTAGCAACTACCTAAAAACACACATAACCATGTATTTTTTACGACAAAGACAAAATACAAAGTGGCCGACAGATGTTAGAAAACAAGTGTAAAGCTACTTTGTTAGACCAAAAAGTCTGCCTCAACACTAGCAGAAGTTCACAAGAAGCGGTAGCTCGCAGTGGCTAGCGTCGGCGGCATGCTAACATAAGTGCGTAAATGCAGTTTACCCAGTTTCTGGTCCTTCAATACAGTCGTCGTCACTCTCTGTAATATTACTGGATACATGGATCTCACCCAACACAGTTTACGGCAACTTTGAGCACTTTAAATGCGAATTAAACTTGTTTACCCGTCTGCGTAACGCCGTCTGTTAGCTTGGAAAGCAATACCAACCCCTCCTCCTCCAGAGAGAAAGCCCATCGCTAGCCACCCACGCCTCGGTTCCCTTTAAATTATTCCTTCAGTAAACGCAAAACAAAAAGGCTTTTAGTTAAAATTGTAGTTGTATTTCGTTTAGCAAATGAAAGTTATCGAGGTTTGGTTTCAATTATTGGAAAAGAAGAGAAGCCAAACGCGCTAACGAAAGATAAAAGTGGTCAGTCTAAAATTACAAAGAAAGAACCACTGGCAAAATTAACACAATCTTAAAGAACGGTCCCGCCTATAAGCTTACCGTTAAAAACCGGTCTAATTTTCTGTCGTTTAGAAGTAGTTTTCCACAGAATCTTACCTTCAGCGTGCTCTCATCGGACGTACCCCTGACTTGGATGTGTCGATAATGTTGTGCGCCCTGCCTGTGAGTGGATGTGAATGGTCGTGTATGCGCCCAGTGTTCGTTTGGTGTCAGCGTGAAATGTGACAGACCGTCAACCCTCAAGTCGGATTTCACTAGACCTGACCAATCGAAACCAAACAACAACAGCCGTTTGTAGTTGTATTCAGCGTGCGGCTCTCCCAGCGGATTAGATGTAGATCAGATGCGCGTCTACAATACTATCATTAGCTACATTGTCTTTAGTTGGCCAGTTTTAATCAATATAAAAACTTATATGAGTGTCATATGGATTGTAGCCGTTCGAAGCTCTATTACTAAGACTGTTAAATCAGAAGCTGGGGATAGCAGAGAGGCAGGCTAAAGGGGTCTTTAAATTATTTATTTACTAATACCAAGCCTACCCATTGCAGCTGTTTCCTTTGGAGCTGGGTTTTAAAATAAACTTAGGCTCTTAGCTGGGTCTGCAGAAGTAACATGCCGTGTACAAGCTACATATAGTGCCTGGAAGTAGATATATAAGTATAGTATTGCTAAAATGAATAAGGAATGTGCTTTGCACTTATTTTCGCCTTTGTGTCTCCTTTGATAACATAAAAAACCATGGTAATTGGGCCCATAATAGATTTATAAACAATGGAAATGCATTCTTTATGATTCATTTTTAATTAAATGCCTCTTATGATTGTTTTTCTGCCTAGAGCATTCAGACTTCAACACAGCAAGGGCTCACGAGAGGTCAGCAGAGTTGATGTGTAATGTATAGGTAATGTATTCTGTATGTCATGCGAAGGAAATGTCTCTGTCTGTCTGTCCCCATTTGTCCCTTAACCCAGTCCATCTCACCTTCTGTAGTCCTATTGGTGGCTCTCCCACACCCACCCAACCTCTCAACAGCACTTCGAATGCACACACACACACATTCTCTCCTCATTACACTCCCCTTTCCCTACTTTGATGATATGCAAATATATCTCACCCTCCCTCTGTTACACAAGCAGCAAGCCACACATCTCACACACACTCACAGGCAAATGCACTGTGGCAGCGTCCACAGACAGCCAGGGAGGATCAATTTTTCACCCAGTGTGCTACCGATATTCATAAGATAAGGCCACAGAAGAGGGAGGCACAGGATTGGGGGAAGGAAGAGGAAGAGTAGTAGAAGAGATGGGGATCAGAACAAATGATGTGTAATATAGCTGATGGTTGAATAATTGGTGGACAATATAGATGTGTGAGAAATTATAATCAATGTACAATGACAGGAAGTAACAACAACAACAAAAATAGATCAAATCAAATTGTGTTTCTCTCTGTGACCTTTAGGGGTGAATCTGTGGAACCATTCCATTGATGTTTATTGTGAACTCTCAATAAGCAATAGTCCATTCTAAGGTGGGGAATAATATTATTGAGTACATATAGCCATTTCAGAACAGATATGCGCAGTATTCCATTGAACTGAATTCATACTTCAGACAAGCTTAGCTAAAATAAAAACTGAGCATTGCAAATATTATATGTGATATTGGTATTGGGGCCATGTGTTTTAAATTGCAGCTATTTTTATCACCTGCTTAATGTGTTATTAGTATATTTAATATTTTCTATAGTTTCTGTTTATAGTGTAAACATTTCAATAAATGCATCTGTATAGTATTCTGATAGTTCTTTAAACAACTGTAGACACAATATTCATATCAGAGTCATCTTTATTATGTCCATAACCCTTATAAAGCTCAAGGTTGCTGGGATTGACTTCAGACACCTACAACCCCTAATGGTAAAAACGTAGATACATTCTGCACTTTTGTATTTCATTGCCTTGACCATTGCATGTGAAAATACACTAAAATGTAATCTAATCAAAATTAACTGTGCTGGTCAAGCATAACCAAAGCATTTTAACTGGTAGTATAATGATCAGAAAATAGAGAGTGGGGTGGAGAAATAGGGAAAATGCATGGATGAAGTCTGGTGGAGACCAATTGTGTGTGTCTGGCTGCTGCCACGGGGAAGTGTGAGCACGGGTGAGAATCTGGGAGAGAGAGAGAGAGGGTGGGGTGGTCTCTGGTGGGCGAGTGGGAGGGTACTGAGGCAGGATGAGTTAGTGGGTTAGGGGGGGATGGGGTGTGCCTGGGGAGGGCTCTGGGGGATGGGGTTGGAAATGGATGGGCTGGTTGTATGTGTGTGTGATGGAGAAGGAAGGTGGGGGATAGGGTTATTTTGCTGACGTGCTCTCCCATTGGCTCGTTTAAACGCTGGGGGAGGGGCAGTCGTACGCCATACTCTCAGCAGCTGTAGGGAAGGGAGCAGTGAAACAAAGGGAGCAGGCTGATAGTATGTTTTAATGTTGATATTCTGGTCTAATTAGATTTTTGTCTAAGTGGGAGATTGAATGGGTTTGATCAGATAAAAATGAGAGTAGAAGATAGAGGAGAGTTGGAGGACTGTGTCTCGGTGCACACAAGGGGTTCTTGATCTATAATTCAATTTCGTTTGTCAGACAAGAGAGGAGAAAATTACCACCACTGTCTTTTTAAAGTTACATTTATTCACACAATGTGGAAAGACATTGGTGATTGCTGTCTACGGATTTAGCTGACATTACCAGGCCTTTATACAATTATATGCCACTTTATTAGGAGCACACATTTGGCTGCAATAGTTGACACAAAAAAACTAATTAGACAGTCGTATGGCAGTAAATCAGAAGGAGAGCGTGGAATGACATTCCTCAAATTGTTGTGGGCTAAACCGTGGCCCTACTAATTTTTGGGATATCTTTGCCCAATAGTTTATTGAAAATAGGCCCTAAAAAGTTTCAGTGAGTATCAGTTCTGTGGGTGAAAAGGCTAAGCTTATAGCAGAGGTCAAAGAAAAATGATCACAAAACTATGTAACACAAACACATGCATATGAGCATCTTTCAGTGATTATAATAAAAAAATAAACTAAAAATAAACAAAAACGTACCTAATGAAGTGCCCAGTATCTCCGGCACTAATGCAAAAATCTGTATTATCTATACATTCAGGCTAAAAGCACAGATGCCATACACTATATAAATTAATGTAATCCATACTACAATGACATTTGTGAAAAAAAGAAAAAATCCCATTCCACCACACACAAGAAGGCAGATTGAGAGCCATGTGTTTGTGGAGCCCAGCTGAACTCCGCCTGCTAAACCAGTCCGCTGCCTGTGACAGACTGACAGGCTGGGAAATAGAGAGGCTATAGTGTGTGTGTGTGTATGTGTGTGTTTTGGTTAGTGGAGAACAAGAAGGAATGAGAAGAAGAGAAATTGAGACAAAGCAAAAGATTGACCAGTGTAGACAGAGACAAAACCATACAAGCCAAAGGGAAGGGACACATAGGAAGACATATATAGCCTATATGTGGAGGGGAGGGTTAGAGTATAGATAGCCTTGCACTGGGAATGTAAAAGCAGAAAGGAAGGAGGAAGCCAGGCTTTCTGTGCCTAAGCCAGACTGGAGCAGTGGGACTTGGCTGGCTGTGGACCCTTGGCTTCACTACTAAAGCGAGTGGAGGGAAAAAAAATCAGAGTCGAAAAATGAAAAGGGCAAAGAGCTATGCCAAGAATGCACAGGCAAGAAGCAACACATTAGGTTCTTTCCCTTCTGCCTGCCTCTGTGTTTTCACCAAGCAGATCTAAACAATAGGTGGGACCAGGCCTGAGAACGGAGAGCCATGGAGTCAGAACCCTACTGAGTAACTTAAGTGCTTTTAAAGTGGTTTAAGAGGCCTGACAGAATGGGAAAGTCTTTTAAGTTTTTCTTGTGTGGCATTTTATCTCCATGGCCAAGTAGCAGCATAATGGCTCCACCACACTTTCACATACAATAAAACACAACAAAGCTCCCACATGTTCTTACTCATTGAACAGTACAGCAATGTCATTATATATATCCATACCATAATATAGGGTGCACCTGTTGACAAGAACACACCTCACACACATTTCTACAGATAACATATTGCACTGTATATTAGATCTACATATACGTTAGGCCGGGTGTCGCCATCATAAACATGGCCTGTGTGGCTGATTGAACACATGGGAAGGGGAGTGGGAGGCACAGTGGGGAACATGCACTCTGTGGCTTACAGTAATCAGTCAGGATACATTATTATATAATGAGACTACAGGAGGTAAGTGTCACCAAACAATACAGCTTACATTTTCTTGAAAAAACAATCGACTCTGTGTCAAGAAGCTGTTCAAAAGCAGTATGATGGAAGCTATCCAATGAATATACTATACTGAGGGGTATATAGGCTTTGGTAAACATACAGGGTCACCCTTAAGGTTAATTGATACGTGTTTGTGTAGATTCTCAGTCACCAGGTTGGCACAAGAATCAATCAAACAAGAATTGGACCCTCAAAATACTTACTTACTTTGACTATCATGACTATTGCGCTATCATGTCCGTCATTTTAAATATGTCTATGTTTCATTTGCCATATGTCTTGCAACACAAGAATGATTGTGTGTGCAACCAAGATGCAACCCCAAAGCCATGTCATATTCTGAGCTCTTAGGCGAGAGAAGGATGCCAAGAAGTGAAACGTGATGATGAGGGGGCGTATGAGAACGACTGAGGCAAAAGGAATCTTTCCAAGGCTGGGTTTTGCTGTGTCCTTATGTGTGACATGTGTGCACACATGTGATTGAGAGTGTATTTATGTGTGGGAAGAACCCATCCCTGAAGCAGCATTTAGCCTTCCCAAGCCCCCACCTCCCAAAGCACACACAACCCATACATGCACTCAGCTCAACGTCGGTGTCGGAGGGATCGGCCTCACCACGTCCCATCCCACAACAGCAGACGCAGCAACCAAGTCTTTCCCTTCTCTCTCTGGTGAGCTTTGTCCGTTTACCAAATGTTTCGAAATACTGTTCCCACAAAGAAGCAGAACAGATATCCCCTCACACAAATCTTGTCTGCATGATGGTGTTTATTGTATGACTTGGCAAGAGTGGACCATAGTGTGTGTTAAATTTTTGGCAGTGGTCTAATTACAATCTTACCAAAAAAAAAACCCACTGTGAAATGTGGTTTTAACTCTATCTAGTTACATTTAGTTTATATTATTTAATTTTATATATTTATAAGTAGCTGTAACGGCATTTTGTAAAAAATAAAAAATAAATTTAATAAATGAATAAATAATAATAATAATAATTTGCTTTCAACAACCCTTGAGTCAAGCTTTCAGAAATTCATGTTTTCATTCAAAACCTTCTGTATTCCAATCCAATCCAATCCAACTTTATTTATAGAGCACTTTAAAAACAACACAGTCGACCAAAGTGCTGCACACCAAAAAATCAAGGTAAATATAAATACAAATTACAAACAAATAA
>JAVQKC010043699.1:0-12586 GCA_036025475.1 Philypnodon macrostomus
AAACCTAACAACCCCACAAAAAAACCCTAACCCCCCCCCAAAAAACCCCTACCCCCAAAAAACCCCTAACACCCCCCCAAAAAACCCCTACCCCCCAAAAAATACCTAACACCCCCCCACCAAAAAAAACCCTATCACCCCCCCACACACACACAAAAAACCCTAACCCCCCCCTAAAAAAAAACTTCCAGTGAAGTAAATTTAGATCATTATCCCGTGTTTTTTTTAAATTAATTAACTACTTGATCAAATACAGCAGCCATGTTTCTTTTTTAATGTTTTGGAAGCATTATTATTATTATTATCATTATTTTACTATTTCAACATTGAGTTTCCATACGTTTCACAACACGTTTCAGAAATTGCCCATAGTAACAGTGAAGTGTGACAGTGAACGGTCTCTGTGTCTGCCCTGCAACTAACATTGTCCAGCGTTTACCCTGCCTAATGCCCATAGTTGCTGGGGTAGTCTCCAGCCTCCAGGGAACTCACTGAAGAAGATGTACTAATGCTTTTACTGAAGAGTAGAATCCCCGATCCAGAAGTGTATTGAAATAGTTCATTTGTATGCAAAACAAATGGAGAAAATGCCTGTATATTCTGCATTTTATTTAAGTGTTTTTGTGTATTTGGTCAACAGAGCATAAAGCAAATAGAAACTTTTGTGCTGAAGTGAAGTATTTTGCTTGTTAAAAATGTCTCACTCTGATTTATTCTAAACTTCAAAAACTAGATTACGGTGATTTTGTTTATTGTGTTTTGTCGAACCAGCAAAAAAATCAAAATGTCCAGAGAGCAGAAAGGTTTGACTAGATACCTGTCAGTTCTCGTTGGCTTCACGCAGACTTAAAGTTAGCTGAACGTCAAGGAGCTTGAACTGGGATGGAAGGTTGTATCAATGAAGAAGAGAATAATAACCAGTCAAATGTCAAAAGTCAATATATTCCATGTATAGATTTTGAAGTTATTAATTATCTTTATTACACTCAAAGCCTGTGTCAGTTACTTCTCTATACAGATCTCTTGCAGACCCCCTTACAAAATCAATAATACATACAATTTTTACTCACACCTATTCACATTCTAAACATATAAAAATGATAAATTTAATGATGCATTACTAAATTAAATAAAAATAAACAAAACTATCAGAGGACTATACCAGGTATAAATAGAGCTTAACACAAAAATGCCTTGAACAGAAGACATTTTTCTATTGTACAGAATACTATCTTTTAAATTAACAATGCACAATTTACAATGTCTTCACTTTATCTTTTTGACCTCATTGACCCTTGCATTAGTTCACTCACTGACCTATAGAGGGAGCTCTTTCACTGCACAGAGTCATACAAACGTGATGCATCTATTGTATCTTATGTCTTGAAGGAAGTTTTAGCATTGGTCCATGGACATTGGTAATGACTAGTAGACTGGAGAATGATTGCTGTTGGAGGTGACGGGTTGGTGGGCAGATAATTTGGAGATTCACAACTGAATGGAGGTTGTTGAACGAATTCAAGAGGGGCCAACTATGTGGATATTATCAGTTTTGTGAGAGATGTGGGCTGATCAGAAATGTAGAAGGAAAGCATAAGAAAGACTGAACCAGGTCTAATTCAAGAGAAAATCAGGACTAACCCGGTTCTGAAATAAAGTCTTAACCAAGTCAGGAATAAACCAGCTCAAAATCAGCTCCAAACTAGGACTAACCCAAGATAGAACTGGGTCTAAATTGAGTGTAAACCAGACTGAACCAGGTCTAAACCCGGATCAAATCCAAACCAGTTCTAAAGCTCTCATTCATCTAGACGCCCCCCTCTGCACTATCTCCTCATTTACTTGGATGTACCCCCCAAACCTGCTGCATCCATTCACACACATGGAGCTCTCTCAGCACAAGGACCTCATCCATCAGTCCTGGACTCATCTAAAGCCTGTCCGTCCTGGGAGTGGATCCCTCTATCATGTGGTTCTCCCTAAGGTTTCTCTTTTTTGGAGTTGTTCCTTGACCGTGATGGAGGGTCTAAGGACAGGGGACGTCCTGGGACAGTCCTGTTGTTTGTGTGTTTATTGATTGTCTATTAACTTTGTTACTGTTTGCAATGACCCTGTTTATTGTTTTCATGCATTTCTTTTTGTGAAGCCCTCTGAGGCAACTTTATTGTGATATGGGGCTATACAAATTGAATTGAATTTAATATGAAGATTTGGTTTTAATAGGTCTATTAAACTGGTTTGTTCTACATATAAACAAATTGAACATACTGTGAGCCACTTTTGGGTTCATATTTCTCAGGATCTTAATATAGGTGAGTGAAAAGTCAGTTAACTTGGTAGCACATAGATAAAACATAGATAGTATATTTTGTATCAGTAGAAATAAAGATACGCTGAATGGCCTACTTCACTATCTTTATTTGCATGTATGTTAAAGGCATAAACCATACATTATTTCTATACGGCCGTTTAAATTTCAGTCCAGGCCCTCTAAGCTAATCACAAATCACATTCTTCACGTTTTCATGACATGTCAGTGTGTAACAACTGGCCTCCATTAAACAAGATTGAGAGGTGTCAAGAAATGACCCGTGTTTCTCAATAGCTGCAGTCTTCACCGAGCAAAGGCCCCAGACACATTCAGGCGACAGCGCTAAGTGTCATAATTTCTCTATTTTCACAGGCATAAATGGAGAAACGTTGGGGTCAGAGGCCAGCTGCATAAAACTTCCCTATTTAGAGGTCAAGGCGTCTGAGTTGAAGGGGGTGACATTTTTGGAAAACAAGAAGGCGATTCACGGAGGGGACCGTTAAGACATCTGAATCTACTTCCTGCCCCATGACGAACTGAGAAATAATTGTGAAACTGGACTACAAAGACATTCATGCAACACAGAAGAAAAGAAGAACGATCACCTGGGCCAGATCTACAGCAGTGAGACTCTCCCTTTAAAATGTGTGAGGTGATCTTTTTTAGCATTTAGCATTTAGCATTAGCCTTTTGCTTGCATTTCAGTTTGTAGATTGTTCCAAAATAGTGTACATACAGTCAATTTCTGTTTGAATTGTGGAGTCCATCGCTAAGTCTAATTTATAAAACTGGGCATTCCCAGGACAGACTCTACTAGCAGTTCTCTCTTTTTTCCTCGATAGTGAGAATGACATTGACTAGTGCTCACGTCTTGGGCACGGGTAAAAATGAATTCTACCGCTATTCTTTTTAGACTATAAGGTCTGAATGCTACATTGTTTTAGTCCTCATGGTAACTGATTCCTAGATGTTTTATCCTGCTGGTTGAGACATATCTAAAACTTCAGTAGGCTTACTTTATGTGACTGCCCTTGCATTACAAATTCAAATTGAAATTCTGATAAATGATGGCAGTCTCCCCAGGAGGTTATCCATCTCTGGTGACTGATCTCTACCACACGACACTTACAATACTACAATTTACTTGGTTTTTAGCATATCTCCTCATTTGACCCTATAGAGCCTACAGAAAGAAACCTGTTTTGGGCCAGAGTCGAGCCCAATGGGTGTCCTGTCTTGGATACTTCACAGCTCAGTGGGTCACTTCTTCTGTTGATACAAGTGTCTGCGAAATAACACACAGCCCACTGGATTCACGCCATTTGTGTTTTGCAGTCAGTCGTTTTTGACAGGACACCAGGGTTTCAGACTGACCCGTATTAGCAGCAGATGTTTTGGGTCAAAGACCAAAGAGTCTCATGGTGGTTTTCCCAGTGACTTGTTCAGAGCGACAATTATCTGACGGAAGTTTGACTATAGTAAACCCGACCTCGTTTGATAAAATTATGCAATTAATGGTTGCTGTACAGTGGAGCAAAAAAAAAAAATAGACGATTACCTTATATAGTGTAACATTATCATTAGCAAATGCTGTTCTTTGGGCGAAATGCATTTATAAGCTTTTTGTTATGGGCTACTGCAATTGCCTGAATAATTCAATTAAACAGAGATGACCAGACTTCCTTGACGGGTCTCTCTCTCTCTCGTCACTCTCTGAACTCCTTGTCCTCCGCTGTACAGCTGTTAAAACACACAGCACCATATTCACATAATTGTTTCAGTGTGGAGCCTCTTATTATAATGTGCCAGGCTGCTGGGGCCTAAAACGGTATTTAGAGACTACTGGTGACATTCTAGTATTTGTCTTTATCAGCATCAAGTATTGATTCAAATGTATAAAAATACTAAGTGCCCGATCGATTAAGATCTTGAAGTGTTAAAAAAACACCCGTACAATTGAATGAATATGTACTATATTGTCTAAGCCAACAGATTTCCTCTTGGAAAAATATATGAAATATACATTTACTCTTATATAAATTGCCAGATTGTATTTCAAAATCCCATTGGAAAAAGACAATTACTGGATGTGATTACCACCTCAGTTGTGGAGTGTTAATCTGATTTTCTAAATCAGTTAAAGGTGTTTATTCTGCTCCTGCTAATGACTAAACGAGCATTAGTAATTTTTACAAGAAAACTGGGTTATTCTCACAGATGTGTCTTCCAGTGGTTTTTCATTTTAGGATCGTTCTAGGATTTAGGTTTTGGCTGTGATTTCACTCACACTGGTGTTTTATATAACCTTTCCCCATAGACCATTAACGATTACAGACCCCGTTTATTAGTGAATGTCTGCAAACAGATGTGAGGAAATTTAATCAAAGTGGTATAAAACCAAAAATACTCAGGAAATTGCATTACATTACATTATACTGAGCAGAGGTGGACCATAACATTGATATACATAGCTATTATAAAGTGTCAGGCAATAAATACCTAGAATGGGAAATAGGAAGTTGGATAAAACTCTATTCTAACACTGAATATTGCTTGTACATTTTGAAAAGACTAGACATAAAGCTTTTATATACAGTTTAAAGACATATCAGTCGCAATCTTTTGGCCGTTAGCAGGGACAGACCGTCTCTCCAAACACCCCACCGCTGCATATGTACACAAAGGAAACCCGATGCCATGTGATAAGTTGGAAATGTCAGACCATGCATTTTCATTCTGCAAGTGTCTACAGCTCCTCAGTGAGAGCATTGATGTGGCAGAAGACATTTTTACTCAAAGTTACTCAAAGACTGGGGAACATAACCCATGTGTTTTCAATCAAACATATTCCATAAAGTGGTCTTCAAACGGGACAGTGTGGATCAAGTGCTGGTACAAGTGTCACAGGGCGAAACGCTATTGGATAATACGAAATGGACAAAAATTGGGGATGTCTTTGGGGAGAATAGTGTCTGAAGTAGTGTCACACTGTTCAGAAGTGACTGCTATGATCTATTTAAGGAAATGTACTCAATTGTACGTGACAAAAAAGGCACTCAAGACATGCCCAGACCGAGAGACAACTGCTTACATTAGTTTAAGGCACAAACTCTAAAAGTTGTTGCTGGTAGTTTTCTGAAAGATGCATATAACAGGCCGGAAGCATCTACGGTGGCCTAGGAGCAACATACTTTAGTCTATAAACAGTATTAAATTGAATACAACCATGTAATTTATTGAGTTATTTGTTTATTGTATGACCCAAAATGAAATAAGAAAAAAATGTGTTGTTATTTTCTGTGTTTTTGTGTGCTTATATATAATATTTTACATAAACATTAACAGTCTTGACTTGATCACAATGCCAATATAAAGAGAAACTTCACCAGCTCATAGTCAATAGTTCATATAGTTCAATTCATTGGAGTGTCAGAGCATGGCATGATTGATTTTGACCAAAGTTCAATTTAATTTGAGCTATCTTCATTTTATCCAGGGTTGAGACATATTTATGGAAAGCAGGCAAAAGTTGAAAATTCAAAAGTTGGTTTGTATTTTTCTGATTGTAAGTTGTATTTACTGGCTTTCGAAACAGAGCCAATGAATGGCATGGCTTTGTTTATCTAAACCTTTATATCTAGTGATGTTATAAGTTCATGTATTTTTGCTTGTATCCTGTCTAAACATGCTCTTTACCTGCACATTGAGGACATGACACCAGGTCTGTCTTATTGAAACCTCAAAGGGCGACTGGCGTTTTGAAAAAGATGTGACTCACACTCAGAGTCATCGGAACGGCTCTCCATTCAATTGCCATGGCTAATTAAAATACACTAGTGGTTTGCAATCATGGCTCCAGTTGGCACAAAGCATATAAACAGCACTTGGTTTAAAGAAATCTGCTCTTTAGAAGTGAAAACAGTGGCGTGTGTCCCAGGCATGTGAGTGCAGGGCTGGACTACAGCACAAAGGCCACATCTGGGACCAGTGTGTGTGAAGCTGGAGATGTGAAGATATCCACGAAAAAAAAACCATACTTCTCCAAACCATATTCAATATTTGACATGGGGCACATTCAACTGTTTACCCCTGGAACCTCTGCCTGCTCAAAATGGCATGGAAACGTGACACAGAATTTTGGCATCAGGCTTGATCCATCCCAAATGGGCTAGCCGTCAGCACGACAGTAGAAGAAGACTAATCTCTTTAACATGGGGTTAAGTTTTCCCACATGCAACGTACATCCATGCTGAGAATCAGAGGGGGAAGTAGTACTCAAAAACAAGTCAAACAACTGCACTATATTTTTGAAACTTTTTGATCACAATTTCAGAAAACAAGCTTTATTTTGGCAATCTGTTCTTTGTTCTGCTGAAAAAGCAGGTGCATGTCTCCTTAAGGGTCTTTCCAAACCCCTGGCATGCAAAGAATCAAAACACGACTTCCCAGAGGGCCTTGACAAAATGACAAACATACATTTACCCAAACAGAATATGTGTAAGAAAGTGAATTGTCCCACACTCTTCCTTGTATTTTTTTGCCCGAACTAACTTTGAATTCAGGGTGCCATGAATTTAATCGACCGCAATTATCTGCCTTTTACGATGCCCATTCACTATACCTGACATTTTTCATTTCTTTTGAAGCCCTTACTATTTCTGCAAGTGCATAGGAAGTCCTCACAGACACACCCAGGCAGAACAAGCCAGCCTTCCCGCTACAATTTGCTGTTTTTGGTCAAAACATTGTATACCTGGCTCGCTCCCTCATCTTTTCCGTAACAATATTAATACGGGTGCCAGGATGGTCCACTTCTCATGGTGCAGACCAGGGGCATGGTCAGGGTCGGGGAGCCTGGACACATTCTTTGAAACTGGGCTATGTTGATGATGTGATGGTTGAGGTTTTGTTTTATTTTCATGTTCCACTGTCAACACTGAGCTAGCACAGATCATTATAGAAAAAGACCATTTATCAGCTTGAATATTTTAGCATACATTCCAATCCATATGGCTCCAACCTTGCTAGCAGCCAGATATTAAACATTGCTTTTTAATTATATCTCATTCTTATCATTTTTCATTTATGAGCTTGCATTTCAAGGCAATATACACGAATGGAGTGCCTTTTCAGAAATGTAAACAGTTTGCTGTAGGTCAATGGCTATAAAACTCAACTTATAAACACATGCTTAAAGATGATAAAAAGGTGTTTTATTACATCATTTTAATACATCAGACTATATAATGGCGGAAGTACAATAGTGAATTAAATAAATATGAGATCATAAGGTATAGCATTTGTTTTAATAATGCTATACCTTATGATTTTATACCAAAGTCAAAACTTCATTTAAATGTATCTACATATATATCCAATTCAGCCCAGAGCTTTTTGTCGAAGGTTAGCAATTCCATATTTACATGAGCATCTTTTGCTTGCTTGTCTCGGTATCTTGTTAAGCGTTAAGTAATGATAGTCATTTTGTCTTATTGAAAATTGCAGGGTATAAACAGTTATTTTTCCCCCCACTTTATGTATATAGTCTTTATGTTTTGTGATACAAATATTTTATAGTGTGGCAAATTATGGGAATTACGGCAACAATCTTTTGGAAGCATAAAAACATCTGTAAAAAGTGTATTTTCTAACTGAATATATCGTGCAGCCAGTGAACTCGTCAGCGGCAGTCACAGTGGTTTGCAACAACTGCCACAAGTTTGTAGTGCGAGTGTCAGATTTGTGGTTGGGTTAAATTTACTGGAAATTAAAATAAATGGGAATAAGATTAAGATCGACTTTATTCTTCCAGAGGAAATTAGTTTTGGGCTGCATTTCAATGTTAACAATATAGTGCCTTGTCCTGGATTTGATTTTATGTACACAATCTGTTGAGCCACAAAGCATACTGTATCAGCATAACAGTAATTAAAACCTCTAGTGGGGTTTTTCCTACGATAACCCTCGTGTGCAGAATCCTTTAAAAACAAGTATTACCGTATTTTCTGCACTATAAGGCGCACTTAAAAGCCTTTAATTTTCTCAAAAACCAACAGTGGGCCTTTTAATCCGGAGCGCCTTATATATGGATTAATTCTGGTTGTGCTTACTGACCTCCAAGAGATTTTGTGTCACACGGTGCTCAAGGCACTCCGTCAAAATGATTTGGTACGACTTCGGTAAACTACAAAGCTCCGGGAGTCAGGAGCGTCGCGGAGTAATACATACCGGTACTATGCTTCACTATAATATTAGTAGTGTATTATTATTAGTGTTTATATAAGACCCCCAAAAGGCACCTGTCAAAAAAGTGACTGTATTGTGTTGTATGTTACGTGTTATAACTGAATAAATGTAAGTTTTTGTGAATACGCTAACGTTTGATTAGGGGTATCAGTCTGTGTTTTTTTACGTGTTACAAATGAACGAGGTTGAACGTTATTGTGAATACTTCCATTAACGTTTGAACAATGTTGAGAGTTAATGTGAACGCGTTTAATAAAGTTTGACTGACTGACTGGTCTGACTGTTTTGTTTCGCTTAATGCGCCTTAAGATCCGGTGCGCCTTTATATATGAAAAAGGTTTGAAAATAGACCATTTATTGACAGTGTGCCTTATAATCCAGTGTGCCCTATAGTGCGGAAAATACGGTAGTTTGGATTTAAACAACTAGGCTTTTTGTGTAATAGGATCAAAATACAACCTTTTTAGTTAGAACAAACCAGCTAACCAATCAACAAGGAAAAGTAAGGGGTATATCTAAACCTATAATGAAATCCTTTTAACTGATAAGTGAAATAACTTTCTGCTTTTGAGCTTTACACAGCCTCGTTCATTTGTTTCTGAGATAATCCTAATTCTATCACCTGGACCTTGTTTGGCTAATGAGACACTTAGTTTGCTGCCTGTGTAGAAAGGACTACAATCATGAAGCCACCAGCCCCTGAGGGTGAGGCAAAGCCGACCGGAAAATCAGCTGCATAAAAGGATGGTATATCTGTGGAGCCACAAAAGCAGGAAGTGGGCAGACGATAAAAGCTGCAAATGAAAAATACAGATAGATGCCATAGCGACGGGTCTTTGAGGAGAGACACAAATATAAACACGCGTGTAAATAAAAAGAGCCATAGTAAATGACAGTTAATGCACATCCAATTAATATGCTATAGTCTTGGGGTGAACAGACAATTAGACTATTATATGCCATTTTTAGGAGTGGCAAAAGTGGAAGTCAGAGCCAAAGAGAGGTGTGAGATGCTTTTTCCAGCTGTATATTGAGAATCAGAAAAAAGTAACTTAAATACATTTGAAAATAAACCAAAATTGTGAATTCTGGCTTCAAATTTAGCATCGCGAGAACAATATTAACCGTTCATTCAGTGTTAAACCAGGACTAAGGCCCCACCCACACGCTGTTCAGGCATATCTGTTAAGGTATTTTACGTCCACGCGTTTTGGGAGCCCGAAAACGATCAGCGCTGGTTCCGTGTTATAACCGCTCTTGTAATACGCATACTCTGCCCTCTGACAAAAACAACAAACATGTATCTGCCCAGTGTTTTCACAGCAGTGTCACGGCGCCACCAACGGGCCCAGCATACACAATACAGCGTTTCAGAAATGTTCTAAAACGATGCCGCCTTTAAGAGGGACGTCTCCGTGTGGACTAAGCCTTGAATTTGAGGGATTTTACTTCATCGCATTCCATATGCCATCATGAATGTACACACCGTAATGTACATAATGAGCCTATTTAGTTCAATTTTTAGAAACTATACATCTGTTTTTACTATTTGCAAATTGGCCTTTGATTGACAGTGCGGCAGGAAGCAAGGATTCTGTAATATGGAGAAAAGTGAACAGCTATGTAGCTCACACTCTAATGGTGCATATCCTGGTGTTGTTTCTTAACAGTAGCTGTATAGCTCAAAATGTATAAAAGCTCTTGCGTTTATTGGTAAGGCACAAAAAATCTTCATGTTATTCACAATATTTTGAAGACAACTACTACTACTATCTTTCAGCCAATTGAATTTTAACATAAGCTTATTCATTCCTGTGTTGAAAGACTAACCGTACATGGGACCTGCCACCTGTGCTCTCCCAGAACTGTGATTATACTTACTCCGCAGGGCCACTCATCGCCAAAAGCAGGTTTTAAAGGTCCTGAAATCGGATGCTTCTCACATGAACTGGAGTCTTTCTGCAATGTTCCCCCCACAGAGCTTTATCCCTCCACTTATCATTCCTCAGCCTTCAGGAGCTCCACAAAGGACTCCACTGGACCCCTTCACCCAAAACAGTCCAATACACATAAGGTGATGACAAGTGGCTCAAAATAAATGGGATGCCATCTTGTGGAGATTAATGGATACCTCATTATAACTGTATTCATGTTGGATTGGTTTATTTGTCTAATGAGTGACTTATGGATTTCTACATTCATACATCCATTCGCACCAGGACTATGAAGTTTTACTGAATGGGAATAAATGACATACTGTGAACATTGGTGCTGTTTCACAACAGTATTTTCAATAAGTCTTATAATTATAATTACCATACATCTGCTACAACTACCATGGCACCAACGGGCACCTTATTCAGACATTGTGCACGAGCAATTAAGAGGCTCCGGCCCCAAACATAACAAACATGGGAAGGGTCTATTTGAATTTTTGGATGTTTGTGAAGGATGTTTTTTGCCAAATTTTGTACATTTCCCTAAAACTATATTCTTCTTTCAGTCTATAGGGGGCGCTATAGAGGTAACTGGGATCATATTGGTCAGATGTGTTCAGGGCCGGGGGGTAATTAGGTATTTCAGGTTTGAGCCTAATCGGGCAAAGTATGTGCAGGTTAGAGGCTGTCAAATATACCTGACGTCACCATTTCAATCCAAAATGGCCGACTTCCTGTTTGTTGTAGGGCGGGGTCATAATAATATTTTATGCTGGATACAACTAACTAACTGTCTAGAAAAGTTGAAAAAGATCCGGCAATTAGTTAGAGTTATCACGTTCAAAGTTTAGGGCATTAATGAATTCATTTCTTAATTGTTATTCATCATAGAAGTACCAAAATCAATCCAGTTTGGCGTCTTTAGGATCTGTATGTGTGCAAAAGTTTAAATTGATCCGGCAATTCTAGTTTTTGAGTTCTAGCATTCCCCCGGAGGATCTGTGGATGCAAAATCGGGTGCGGACGAGGACCAACGTGATTCCATAATATTGTAAATGGTTGTTTTTATGTTAACATGTGTTAAAAGTACTTTCTGTTTGTGCTTCTGTCTGTTAGGGTATTGGCTACATTCATTGTCAAAACATTTATCAATCAAAAATAATGTCTACACTAAAACATTGAGTATACCTACATACAGCTCAGGTTCATGGGATAAAACAGTAGACTATTTCTGAACTGATATATGCTCTATCAGCACAGTCAGTGAAAGTCTATGGAAGTCTATTTTTATACGAGCTGCCTCTAAAGTGGTGAAGCCATTTTGGATAAGTGCTGTACTTCTAACACAGTGGCACAGATCCAAGGAGAGTGCACTCCCTATAAACTACTGTGGTCTAAGTAAAAGCATTGATAACCCGGTCTTTTTATAGTCACCAATGTGTCCTTGGAGCCATTAGTGACCAGTAAATGAGGGAGGTGCATTTAAAATGAAGAGGATGGATCAGTAAATATAATGTAAGAAAATCAACATTAGAACACTTGAAGATAAAAGTGATATTTATTTGACTTGATCAGTGGGTTTGTGGTATTGGTGGCGTCAGTGGTACTCAAGCTCTCTAGTGGTACCCAGGGGTCACTTGCAGTCCTTGATTTGAAGCGAGTTGGGTTCTGTTTATGATTGGGGACATAAATATGATGTTTGGACTAGTTCTGTTTAGATATAGTTTATGCTAGCATACCTGTTTGCTGAATTCTTGTTTAGTCCTGGTTTGAAATTTTTAAGTCCCTTTTTAGTTTCTCAAAAGAGGCAAAATGCGACATTTTAACACCTCTGGACAAGACCATTTCGACAGAGCTTAAAGATGGTGAACAGATTTCTAAGCCGCAATATTTTTCAGTTCATGATTCTGATGTGGCACTTGGCAAAAAGAAGTATCAAGTGTGCATTCAAAACTCCATCCATCCATCCATTTTCTTCCGCTTGTACGAAACCGGGTCGCGGAGGCAGCAGTTTAAGCAGGGAACTCCCGCCTTCGACCACCGCCCGATCCACATTGCACCAGCCCTTTATGGTACCTCCCGCGGGTGGTGG